>DWEI01005678.1:0-10636 GCA_018245875.1 Mysoria ambigua | reverse complement strand
ATAGTGGGACGTAAACGTAACCGGTGAATCGTGAGAATGTTCTGCATTCCTCTGCCTACCCCTTCGGGGATTACAGGAGTGAAGTTACGTTTAATCTGTAATATTCAAAGTTAAATTTAAAATAATATGATGCCTTTAATTCATGAAGAGGTAGGGAGAGGCGTGCTGAATTAGGTGTTATAAAATTGTTTAGTTTCATTAGGTAATAAACAAACTCATTTTGCAGCCATTCGAGTGCAGCCCACCTCAAGCGGTACGCGAGCGACGACAGCCTGGTGACGGCGGCGCCGCGGCGCGGCGCGGACGCGGCGCCGTGACGCGCGGCCGCGGCGAGCGTTGCGGCGATGTCGTGAAGGGCAACACTTGGCCTGCAGTATCCGGTAGCGACCACCGCTCGGGTGCGCGCTGAGAGAGCGGCTGCTAATAAAAGTCAGTTCGTGATAGTTGGTAACGATCGTGTCAATGTTTTAAATGTTTCGTGTATAGGTATCGGCAGCCGGTAGAAAGTTGTATGTAAAAGTATCAAAATAATATGTAGATACTTAAAGTGATCGGTCAATATTGTGTTGTACTCAGGCATTGATTTGACTGGTTAGTTGCGCCGGGGGTCGTGTGTTCGATTCCCACCCAGAATAAATATTTGTATGATGAGCACAAGTATTTGTTCTGCGTCTGGGTAAAAAAAAATATATTTAAGTATATATTTATATGTATATATTTGGTATATCAGCTATCTGGTCACCATACCACAAGCTCTCTTGACGCTTACTTTAGGATCAGATGGTCGTGTGTAGCGATATCCTAAGATATTTGTTTATGTTTTATTTATTTATCTTTATCGACATTATATCGTTGAGAAGTGACTATCATTCAGTTTATAATGAATGTTTTAATGAGATGATGTGGCAGTAGATACTAATTTAAAATTATGTACTATAAAATGTTCTAGGGCATATTGATTAATATCACAAAGTTAATTCAGTGAAGGTTTATGTTAAATATCTTACAAAAGTTACTCAGCAAAGAGTTGTGACTCAAATATCTATATAGGTATGATGATACCGATATGAGATATTTACAGAGTTTGAATGTAAACATTTCCGTTTAAAATTGTATGTGTAACTTTGCTGTAACGGGTACGCTGAGTACAATTAGATAAACAAAATGTTACGTAATGTTTTTATTTAATACATTTTGTAACATATGCTGTATGAGTACGATTGGCACCTCAGAACAACAAATAACCTAAAAATACCCTGAGAAACTTATTTAGGTTTTCTAATTCTATTGTTCGCGCTCCATTACAAACAATTTTAATTTATTCAGCGTAGCGTACTGTGCTTGTCTTTGTATTTCTCATTTAGATTTTAGCCATATTACTACTCGACGTAATTTATCAAGACTAAACAATGTGAACTTCCAATAATCACGATATATACAGTTTTTCTTACTACATGTATAAATTATATACACAGCTACATAAGCATATACTCATGGAGGCTAAACTTCATTCCACCACCCAATTCATGTTATCAATAGCACTGTTTTTATGACTATCGTTTTTATTATATACACAGCTACATAAGCATATATACAGCTACATATACTCATGGAGGCTAAACTTCATTCCACCACCCAATTCATGTTATCAATAGCACTGTTTTTATGACTATCAAATGTTTTTATTCCCTACTATTATACGAATCGGACGAGTTAACGTAATATGTAATGACGACTTAGGGTCGGTAGTTAAACACGGATAATGGGTATGTAGATCATAAATGAAACGGCTTCAAACTTTAAATATCATCAATGAATAAATTCTAACACCGTATTGCTCTTTATCGCAACATAATGCATTTGTCCGTGTGTCCGTGACAGAGGCGTGTAGCGTAAGTCCAACTTTCTTCCAATAATGTACGTTCCATAGAATAGAGGATGAGTCGATTGCCACGAACATTGCCACTGTAGCCATTTATATAGTTCCAAACATACCTACAGGTGTAGTAGTAAGTGCTTAGCACATATAATTACTTACATAGTGTGTAGATTTGGTGTCTACATTTGTTTTGTTGGATTTTACTCATTGTAGTGTTAATATTTCACCCAAATTAGGATTTTTGATATGATTCTATATCATGTTTATTATTGGACTCGATTGTGAAGGCTGGTGGCCTGGTCTGCGATGTGGCAGGAGACAATCGTTCTCAATAAGTAACGCGGCGTTAGTGCAGTTGTTTTATTTTTAGTCAATCATTGCTATAAAAATATGATTAGCTTATTCTATAATATGTAAATGTTGATCTCCGTAGTTTTTTGTCGTTTACTTTTGTTGTTGTATATCTAGGTTGATACATCAATAAGGTAATGACGTAGAGTACCTTAATATTAAATGTTGTATGAAATTCGTGTAATCACTTGTTTTACTGAACACCTAGTATATAACCTTTCTCAAAATTTGGCCTTACTCGAGCAATTTCAAGGGTATGACAATTTCTCAAATATCTATAAATCATAAAAAATCTATTTTTTAGGATTTTATGTTACATTTTTTATTACACTTTCATTTAGGTTTAAAATTCTTATAACAATAGATGAGAACCATTGGTAATCTGAGAAAATCAATGTTTATTTAACAGTTTTTTTTAAATTTCGTAAACTATTAAAATACAAAATATTGAAATATGTAATTGATATGTATATTTTAATGACTAAATTTTATTCAAAGTATTAATGTAATGTATTAACCTAATATACGTACCTATATCATCACTTAAATAAAATAACAAACGAATTTGCTTATATAATATAATAAACTAAGAATAACATAAATACTTATATCATATGTACACAACATGACTAAATTTTAGTTTTCCACTATACTTTCCTTACCGTCATACGTAAATACACATTATTCATTAGGAATATTAACTAAAATGCCGTAATACAGACACCACAGGATAGAAAAATGTTCTTAGTTAAATATTATAAGCCAAAGTATAAAAAATGTACAATTCTTGTTACTGACATGTTAGTGGTAGTGTTAGCTAAATTTAATTTAGATTTAATTTTTTATTAATATTTTATTATTAGACTAAGATACAAGTCCGTGAGTATGTTTCATTCATAACATAGTTTCGGACGAACCTTGACGAGTATAGTAAACAGACTTAATAAAAATGCCTTGAGTTACGTAAACTGTTTTATGTATTGTATATCTACTTAATACGAAATACATATCTACTTAATACGAAATGCATGTTCTTTCTGCAGACTACAATCCAGACACGAATTCAATGTGAGTGTATGGATTTTCATTCGCTAAATATTTTTCTTGACTGCTTTAGTCACGTAATTACTTTTCAGTGCAAAACATTTTCGCATCTTCAACTTAGTGATCTATCACAGACAATATACAAAAGTCCAATAGATAATGTTGAAGAAGACGAACAGGAGTGGAAATAGAACTCGGGACCGTTTGTCGATCCACGTGGCAATCTCTTGCGGCGTCATAGTGGTCCAGGTGTGGTGTTTGGGCGGCTCGTCGGAGCCCTCGCTGCCGGCCGGCTGCCGCCCCTTCCCTCCCGATATGAGCTCGTCGTAGCTTTGCGTCGTGATCGTTGGCAAGTTTAATGCGGACGGGAAACTCTGCAAGCAACATTTGACCTTGTTTATATTATTGGTCATTAACGATATTTGGATATTTTATACCTCTATAAGATAGGTGCATGATACAATTGAAAGTCAAAATTAGGTATTAGGTCCTACTTACATGGACAGTCAGGTAGTTATTATATCCAGGTCCCGCGGGGTCCGAACTGGTCTCCTGGTTCAATGAAGAGCAGGAACGCGATTTCGTCAGTTGTGGTGACGACTCTTGCAATTCTTTCTGGAACTCCTTGCGAGCGAGCCGCGGCGTCAGCGTGCCCTTCAGTATGTATTTACTGTTAACCTTCTTTAAGCTTACGGCTTTCCTAAAAATGTACGAAATTTAATTTTAAAATATACTTGTTCCAGACAATAAAAAAGTCGTTATTTAATTAATTAACAACGTACTTCCTGCGCCAAATTGTATTGACAAACGCGAACTCTACCAAAGCTGAGAAGATAAATCCAGTGCAACCCAGAAACCATATTTCGCTAGCTTTTATGTACGATACTTTCGGCAAAGTTTTTGCTTGCGACGACGCAAGTGTAATGAAAGATAACATGGTACTTGTTCCTGAAATTAAACAAACGGATTAAAGTAAGTAGATCAGGTACATATTTCCTTAACAGTTCTAAGCAGGGTTATCTTGAACATTAAATATTTGATAGAGTAACGGCGCTGCGTTTCGAGTGTGTCTATTTAACGTGAGCTACCTAAAGTGATCCTAGGCGCCGAGGCATCAGCTTGCAACCAAAACGTGACCCACGAGGTGGCGACGATCATCATCGAAGGTATAAAGTAGTCCATCAGGTAGTAGCCAACTTCTCGTCCAAGTTTAAACGTAAACTTGAGGGCACTGTAATTTCCGGCTGAAACAACAATAACAGGACTTGGAGTCTTCATACAATTATTAAATAACCTCATAAGACGCCACAAACATATAAAAATGACATTACATCTACCTCCACCCAGGCGCATGTTGACTATATCACCTCGCACGACGGACTCATTTGTCCAATAGTCAATTAAGGAATATTCAGTTAAGTGTAATTCGGACGACAATCGAACAGGATTGTCCCTTTCCCACATAAGCCGCAAAATCGAGGCGTTGTACTTCCCTGGAAAAATAAGATATATTCATATGCGGGTAGTTTTAAAAACGTTTTACCTTTATGAACGCTTATTAGTGTTACGCTTACAGCTCTCTAAGTTCATAGAACAAGTTTGATCATCGAATGGGAATTTTTGCAAGTTCATCCAACAGTAGAGCACGGCCTGCATGCGACGGCTGAACAGCACCTCGCCGTCCGGGGCTATGGATATGAGCACGTCCTTGCTGTCGGTGCCCATTAGACTCGACGACTGCTCGTTGGACATGTACAAATGCGGCACCCATATGCGCTGCCTCAAATCACTCTCGCCAATGATTTTTGTGCGTTCCGGCGAATACAGTGTGTACGCGAGCCGCGGATCCGTCCAACGCAGTTGTAGGAGGAAATGCAGTTTGAAATTCTGTAACATTAACGCGGACGAACGTGATGTTAGTTTAAACATAATATTATTATGCGAAGGTGATGTTATAATATGTACCTATACGTCATGTGTAAGTATTATATTGGTGTTATATCATGTATATGTTTTCGGTTTTATATCTCTGTCAAGCATTTTCTGTTTGTAATACAGCATGCGCGTTAACATTTTTAAAAGTAAGTGATTTCGTGACAACTTTCATGTTCAGGTATTGTAAGACATGATATGAATGTGCCATGTAGCAACTTGTGATGTCGTCCGGAGTGGGTACCAAGTCGTGAGCCTCGGCCGGCTGGATGAAGTACACGTAGGCGCTGGCGTGCACGTACACCACGTCGCCGGTGAGGTAGGTGGGCAGCAGCAGCCGGTCGTACCGGCACTCGTGCGCCAGCCGCGACAGGAACTCGGACTGCGTGTAGCCGTCCCCCTTCTCCAGGGACGGACACTCGAGCGCTGTGCTTTGGCTGCAACGATTTAACATTTAATAATACTTCTTGTTAACATTGCTAATATTTTAATTTACGCTTGTTACGCAAGGATTTCCAGGTGCTACGGTCGTGTATCTGGTCTTTCGGCTCTTTTATGTTCATTAAAGTCGTCGTACATGCTTGTTTGTGGAAGAATCTTTGCTTTCTTTTTTATTATTTTACGTTATAATATAACTATAAAACACTGGTTTCCTGTTTTATGAAGTCAAAATCTAAAATTTCAAGAGTCTAGTTTCAAAACCGACCAAGTCCCATGAAAATTTTCAACCTTTTCAGGGTGGAATTTTCCAAAATGGCAAACAGAATATTCCCGCTATATTTCAAGTCAATCGGACGTATAGTTTTCAATATACTGTGATCGAATATTCATGTGTGGAAATCGCTTATTATTTAACACAGATTTATTGATCGTTTAAAGTATTAAAAATAGATTAACCTAACTTAATAAAAAACGTAACCTGACGCCTGTAATCCCCGAAGAGGTAGGCAGAGGAATGCAGAACACTCCCATGATTCACCGGTTACGTTTATGTCCCACTATGTAATAGGTGGTGAGCCTATTGCCTATTGCCAAAAATAGATTAAACTCATTACATTCGCATGCATCTATGAAGAAAGAGATGAATGTAGTGGAAGTGCAGCAGGTCAGTAAGGATAAAGATATGTATTAGTTCAGAACTTTCAATTTTCATATTGTAAATGTAATAACAATGATTCATAAATCGTAACTTCACGCCTGTAATCCCCGAACGGGTAAGCAGAGTAATGCAGAACACTCCCGCGTTTCACCAGTTACGTTAACGTCCCGCTATGGAATTCGTGGTGAGCCTATTGCCATGCATCGGGCACACTACGTTTACTGATAATAAATACAATATTGCATGTTAAGCTACTTGAGTAAGAAACAAGAAGATTAGAATGTGCGTTCCGTAAAAGCACATGAAATTAAAGGATATTCAGAAATTCGACCGTCAAAGATACAATATTAAGGTGATATCTTACTTGGTGGTTAAGTTATTTTCTTAGACAGACGCAGAACATTTTTGGAACAAGAAATCTTAAACCTAATATATAAATTTAAAATCGGCAATAACTGTTTAGGTTTAGTGTCAACCCTGGGCAATGTAAGATATTTTTTAACAAGAACCTACTACCATTACAAGTAATATTCTAAATGCCCGAGTTGAACCGCCACTAACCATTGGTGTCATGAATATTGTTTAACAACAATCTTAATTACATCACGAAGTTATATCAATGTTATTTGTTTATGAATTAAAACATAGAGAACACACGCTACCGTATCTGTGAAATGCACATTGTATAAAATAAATAGGAAATCACAAAACAAGCACGTGATCTCCTTTGAGAATAGTCATTACTCGGGTATAAAACCTCCTTTGAATAACAATATCTATGTGGATGTTTACAGAACGGCTTTATTTCAGGTTAACATATGGGGCCGTGAAGCGGCAAGGTCGGTGTAGGAGCTGCTAACGACAACTATGCCAATATTTGTTATACCTGATAACATTATGCACCAATTCAGTGAGATATCAGTAGATTTGCTCACAGATTAAACGCTAAGCCGCTGGTTACGGGCACATTAAATATCTCTTACCTACACCAGAGACAAATTGAATAAGCCAACACTTTGTTCTTTTACCGATATTGACTCTGCGATGATTGTGGAGATTAAAGTTAAGTAAAGAAATAGTCGTAAATTACATCTTTATAGAGCTAATGCTTATCTCTTTATCGATTCTAAGTAAGAGAGTAGCAAGCGAACAGGCAACCGTGACAAGAGGTTGATGCTACTTATATGTAATATATTTGCAACTAATATTGAATACGACTAAGAAGTATTGCATTTTAAGTACCTATTACAACGCAAAGTTATAGTTACGTTAAGTAGTACCTATATGTAAGAACGTAAACAGTAACTTGTTTAGGAATAAAGCTATCAGTTAGTATTAATTGTAAAAGGAACTACGAAAATTGTAACTGTTTATATCATTATTTCAGTTCGTACCTGGGTACATGTCAGTATAAGTAATATGTAGTTAGTATTCGTTATACTTTTATTATTGGCTTTTTGACATCTCACGTCAATGAAGTTTCGTATTGTTGACGTTAAATACGTCGTAATATTGTTGAAAGAATCTCAAACAGAACGTTAACCAATTAAAAACTTATGCTAGTTTACTCATTTGTTGTTTGTGGCGCTTACTTTGTTCTTACTATTAGGTATACAAATGAAGCAAATAAAATAGTTTCATTATTAACATGAGTCGTCAAAATCAACATTTATACTTTATTTGTCCGATAAGGAGTCTTGAGTAATACTAATTAATAACTAGTGTATGCATAAACTATCAAATGCAATATCACGATACCAATCAGACGTTATGATTTTCTTGGTTTTCTCCATCACACTTGCCCAGTTTTCGGCTGTCACTTGGGTGCAAGCGTTTTCAAGTAATTGGATTTTTAATCGATTGACGATCATAGTGCAAGAGGAATGTTTTTACATTCGAGAATTTTTAGGACATCACTAAATTTGTCAGTCGTCGAGCTGTCATGAAACTATTAATAAAATGGACAATGTATAATGTACGTCCTAGTCAATGTAGGTCATAGACGTGTTGCTACTGCTCAGGATTGAGAACGCTTCTGATCTGGTGTAGGTATATGTGTAGAGTCAATCAAATACATCGTTCAGCCTGGAACACATGCTGTTAAAGTAATAATTGATTCACGGTAGAAATAGGTGAAAATTGAACAAAATATTTTTCATGCAGGTACCAACATCTTTCTTTTTTTAACCGAATCCATAGCGGTTACAAAGAAGTTTTACATAAACAATGATAACTTAACCCTGATACAAACACCAAAAACCAAAACAATGATAATTTAACCCTGGCTTATTGTCAGACTCAAATTCTTATGGCTTAGAGCGTTTATTTAGTATAGTTCAACAGAAGCACTTATGAAAACACTCCTATAAAATTTTTCAGATCAAGTTCCGAGCCAAAATGCGAACTCAATTGAGAACACTTGGTGAGAAGCTCAGAGGGTGCTCGTGAATTTGGACTCTTTGTGATTTTTACAATTTAAAAAGAAATCATCGTTTTTAAAAATTTTGATATTTGTTACAAAATACAAACAGTCCTCATTTATTTAATACATACATCAATATTTAGTTGAATACGGAATGCTTTCATTATATTTTTATGTCTGATGGAGCATGAAAATCTGTACCTTGCTCTTGTCCATTTTCATAATAACGAAGCATGGTCTGACATATATGTAATGACGTAAGCCTAATAACAGACATTGAAAGCTCTTTTATTCGGAAAGCTAAACCTACTTTGACTTCCCGTAACGACTTGGCGATTGTTTTAAAATTGAAAAATACTTCATAATTCCAGAGGCATCCGTATTCCATAATTCTAGAGATCCGTGAAGCAGTTTAAATAAAAACCGGGGTTAGAAACTTGCATAATTATGTTTTTTTTAAATATGAATCGATAACAAAACAGTGATTAACCGTTTCTGTATCATGTTTTATATACGTCTCGTAACATCACGCTTCTAATCACCGAACTGGTAAGCTAAGGAATGTACTAGAATTTCACATTTCACAAATTACGATCACGTCCTATCATGGTACAATTTACATAACGTCCAATTACTTTTTATATATATTCAAACTAGGAACAAGGCAGACGGGCCGCTCGACGGTAACAGTGGCCGTCGTCTGCAGCATCGGAGGTATTGGCAATGCTTGGCCGGTTTCGAAGCAGAGCTTTGTTCACGCCTTCCAAGAAGGATCCCGTGTCACAGCGCTCCGGTGTTTCCACACGTTCCACCACAACCGCACCGTATCCAGTTGATGAGGATCGAACCTTATACTTATAATATAATCTAATTTACTTATAACAGTTTTGACAAACACATGTTCCGTATCGATGATGGCCTGTCGTCACCACTAACCTTACAACACATTGTTTCAGAAGAATTTTTTGGCATGTCACTAAATCATACAGTTTAAATTTCCTCTATTGTTATACCATATATAATTTGCATACTACTAAGTATCTTTTGTGTAGCGGAAATAGTCATGGCTAACACTGTGGTATACTTATCCTAGTGATTTTTAAAATTATAGCAATCGAAGTTAATGAGTAGATTGTTTTTTTAATTGTTAACATTACAATACTAATTACAACTAAGGACACTTAAATAACAGAATTTGAAGACGCTGAAGTAAAAAAATTGGCAAATTTTAACCATTTTTTAATTAACCTGCACAGTAAAAACCAATATACCTATACGAAATACATTGATTTTACAATCAACCCTACATTTCTGTTATGAAGTCTAGTTTTCATTTTTCTAGTAATTATTCGACGCAGTACCTATAATGTTATCGTAATAGCCAGCAATAATTTTAGATGACTTTATTTACGTGCTTAGCCAGAAGCATGATTAATATTTAAACACGTACCACTTACTTTATAACAAGGAACGCTAAGATATCTCTACACATAAAAACTATGTATAATACTCATATTCATATGTTGTAAATTTTTAAAGCAAACTCTATTAATTGTAGTTTACCTTTTACAAAATAAGTTACGTCACAAATAGGGCTTAGATGATTAGTTGATTACATTTTATAACCCAATCTATCTTCATCCGTTTAAAAAGTAAATTTACTTTTTATCTATGCATCAGACTCAACGCGTTGTAAAAGTAAAAACGTCAGACACATCACTTGCGACCTTATTAATAAAACAGGAAATAAGGCACCTGGCACATTGTTTCAATTTTATTTTAAACTTATAAAACGATTACAAAATATTAAGATTTTCTATGTTATTAAAAAAAAAAAAAAAAAAAAACGTAACTTCACGCCTGTAATCCCCGAAGAGGTAGGCAGAGGAATGCAGAACATTCCCACGAT
>DWEI01005677.1:0-10637 GCA_018245875.1 Mysoria ambigua | reverse complement strand
GACGATCGCTTATCTGTAATATTTAAATTTTACATAGTTCCACAACCGACTCACAGATGGCATTATTAACAGTATAATGACATTTAAGTCAACATTTCGTGTGTTGCGCTCTGCTGGCAGTGAACGTTCCTATACGTTAAATAGCACCCTTCGGAGGACTGATGTGTTATCGTTTTCCGTTACAAGTGTGTGTAGAGCACTCACGATAGGCCTCGGGGTCCCTTTGGTTGGGCGCCGGCTGCAGCGTGTTGTTGGCTTTGGGCCCTCCGTTGAGCGCGCTCGTTCTGAACGAATACCATCTTTGTATGTTGTTCCTGTAAACGGAACGGCATTGAAATTAGTGTGAACTTCATAAGTAAATATTCTAGTTGGCGGTGATTGATTCATAAGTATATCATGTCATTTATGAAAATAGGTCGCCAAGCAACTAACTATCGCGACTTCTTATGCATAATATTTATATGTATGGACCTGTATCTCTCGAGGTCATCGAGTGGTCCTGGATTTACATCCATGTTCGGGCACTATTGAATTATTGTCATTTACAGTTTCTAGTAGTTTGCTCAGAATCAGGCTATGTGCTCGATGTATGGTAATACACTCAACATCAATTCCGACGTGGAACGTGAACATAACTGGTCGAGCGCGGGTGTGTGCTACCCTATCTACCTCTTCGGGGACTACAGGCGTAATGTTTCGTTTATACATATAGATAGGAAGAAATTGACGAGACCATCTTTAGTTTCTACTTTACCACGCTCAAAATTTATTGTACAAAATGTAAAATCGTAAGCGAAAAGTAACACAATTTTCTTAATAGCACTCCGAAGATCTTGTAATTATCTATTACCGCCCTTAAGGACTTGATTGAAATTGGGTTTCAGCGATATACGTGTCTTGAATTTCATAAAAATAACTTACAATATCAGCTACGTTACCGGTTTCAGGCTTTTTAGGTCTTACGTCGCCTTTAACTCAATATACCTAATTTTAAATGTCATTTTATATGATAATCTAATCGTTGCTAGATAATTTCGAATCTTATTCGCTAGGCGTTAAGGGTTATATTTTTCGGTTGACTGTCCTACTTCTTGGTCTTCATGTCGAGGCTGTCGTCGTCGTCGTCCTGGTCGCCGTCCTGCGAGCGCGAGCCGGCGGAGTTCGGGCTGCTGTCGAGCTCCGAGCTCCTGGACGCAGACTTCTCCCTTTTCAAACTCCTGTCACGAAACCTTTGAGAGACGGCACAGACCAGATGAGAATTGAAAGTAGGTACACTAGGAAAAAGTTTGAAATAAAAATCGTATGCGCGTTTTCGTTATAAAATCAAGGAGTTCATGATATCTAAACGATTGCTAAGATTTCGGTTTTGTAAACATTTTTTTACTGTTACATAACATATGATCTCATTATGAACAATCAAAAGATTAATAATATGTATATATAATGACGGCGGCGACAAATCGGTTATTTTTCGTAAAATATACGTTTATTTGAAAATACTTAATAACATTTTGCACATTATTGTTTTTTTCCAATAATAAAATACAAAGGTTAGATTACTTGAAACAGCAAAGTATTCGAAATTATCCTAAAACAGAAAAAGAATTCTACATAATTATTGAAAAAATGATAAATAAATTTATTATACATACTTAACTGAAATAGTTGGAAAGAACTAAAGACATGTGGATTGAATTAGAACGTACGAGAATTAAGACATCATATAATTTTGATAACAACTTGAATACAATGTAAAATGAATATTTCGCAACTGGAACATATTTCAATGTTATGGTATGGTGTTTCATATTTCGATGGTAGTGGTTAACTATAGTAGTGGGTATTTTTGCCCATCTAAATATTACAGTTTCGATATGAAATTTTCTATGCTATATATTTATTCAATTGTAAAACAATATAAAGATATACTAAAACAAAAAAATAGTAGAAATGTTAAAATTGTTAAGTACGAGGAAATGACTCTCTTTTATACTTCATCACGTTCCAGCGCTCCGCGGAGGGCCGCTTATACAAAGTGAAGAGGGAGCATGGCAACTCGCTAACTTAGAAAGTTTGCCAAATTTTCTCTTAAGCGCGAAGAGTGTTCGAACTTACTTGTTCGTTGGAACTTCGTTATAAGCCCATTACGCACGATCCTAGCAAAATATCAAAAGATCATCCGTGCTAGTTTTTTCTTTGGGGCAGTTATAAGACATATCGAGGGTGGTATTCTATATAGCCGAGCTTGGATAAAGCTCGCGTCGGGTACTATAACATTTGTCTAACATGAAAATTCCGGTAGTGAGTCGGCGTCTGAATTTCTGGCCGGTGTACGTGAATAGACATCGTCTGTTCTACGATGAGACGTAAACGTGACTGGTGCTGTGTGGGAGAGTACTACGCTCCTCTGTCTACCTCTTCGCGGATTACACATGTCCATTAACAGTCGATCCAATCAGCCTAACAGATTCGTTAACGATTTTACATAAATTCAAACCACAATAGTAGGTAATTTAGAGCTAATATAACAATGGTTGGTGCGAATATTACTTTATTCAGTCTAAATTGACATTACGAAGTTAGCCGAAACAAATGCCGTGACATTGCCTAGGCTTTTATATTTCTAACGTTGACTGTGACATTAATTTTTACAAGAGTAATAACAATAAAATCAATTGGAACGTGAGGTTATTCCATTTTGTAAATTGAAAATTGGCGACTTTTGTGACTTTGTGGAGGTTTTGTGCCTTTGTCGTAACTTTTGTGTACTAGCGATTAAAAACAAATCCATTTCAAATCTTCTTGAATAACTTGTTATATAAGTTTCTACTAGGATTTTAATATAATAATTACAGGTGGAACTTACTTCTGGCCATCTTTTCCCAAGTTGAGTGAACTGGTTCTGATGGCCTGCCGTCGATGTGGAGTGTGACCGGGAGATTTCTGTACTTCCCTCAGCACTTCTGGATCTGGCTTCAGCTGTATTGGTGAAGGTGGTTCCACGTACACCTGGATATTGAAATATTTTTAGGATGCATTTAAATTACAACGCTTAAAGGCAATATCAAAACATTTTTGCGTTGGTACTTACTTCAGTGTTATGCTGAGCATTGTATTCCTTATAATAATTATGTCTCCAACTTGCTGGCTGACATTCAGAATCACTCAGTGCACTAGAATCATCACTTTTGATTCCTCTATGAAAAATCCGCTTTGCTCTTCCGAGTTTTGATTTGGAACTCTTATTGCTAGAACCCATACTGCCGTCTGATGCATAACTGGAACTGTCATCACCAAAAGGGGGATTTAGGACGAAGGACGGTTCCAAGGGGGCGATTGGTGATGGAGGCATGATTGTCATGGGCGAAGGTGGCTGCGTTCTTATAGCTGGAGCATGCATGGGGGAACTATGGTAATCTGGAATTGGCGAGAAGGGAAATGCTGTCGGTGTGGTCGGTGTCATGTCAATGTAGTTCAGATCAGGATATTTGTCCTGCTGAACGTCTAGGAAATGGGGCGATGATACAATGACTTCTGTTCTGTTCTGTCGTTTTCTTCTCCTAGTTTTTAGGGACTCCACTCGCCGTAGTAACGCCTTGGCTCCGTCTCGCAACCTCTCGGACCCTGTCCGTCTGAATCGCGTACCAGTGTCTTCCTCGTCCTCTTTGTCGCTTGGTAACTGTATCATTTGTTGACCGGGAACTGTTAATCTGGAACAAAATGATTACATACAAACCAAAATTATCTTATTGAAAAATCCAATCGTGAGCTAAATGCAAATGTTTTTTTCTATTGAAGCAGTGAAAGTTTACTTAATCTTTTAATACAGATTAATACGAGATTCCTTGACTACGTTTTATCTTCGCATCAAGGTCACGCTAATACGCTATCAATGGGATAAAAGCCATTATTATGATCTGGCGATTATTCTGTCAAAGCATTTAGGCTCATCAAGACTTATTATATCCGAAACCGCTTTCATAATATGTAAAAGAGATTTCGGTCCATCTAATAAATGAGATAAAACCGCCCAATTTGTAAGTATTTACATACCAAATTAGGCAATATTAATCGTGTCATGGTATATTTATTCAATCCCATTAATTTTGAAAGGTGCAGTGAGGTGTACTGGCCCGGAAAGCTAAGCTTCAGCGTTGATATATTGGCAGATACTTAAAATGTGACTAAACACAAATCTGTGTAGGTACACTTAACTCGGATTTCGTAAGAGTATTATAGTTTTATATTAACGGGACATTCTATCTATCGTATTATTCTATCGTAAGGCCATATCATCTTTGAGGAGGATATCAACTGCCACATTGAATAGCTTTGCTTTCTAATTGACAAGAGTAGGTATATCAGGTATATCCCGTAACGTGTGAATTTGTAAGTCAGAATAAATAATACTTTAGATGGAAAGAGTAAAAAGCTTCGAAAGTTTCGTCATTAAACGTCCCGAGGATGACTCCCCGGAGTACGTTATAAAGGCAACTTAAAGAAGTTTTGATGTGTTTCGTTCGGGCGTGATGACAAGAAGTATTGATCAAAGTAATGACAGCGAAAATGTCACAGAGAATTATATTGTCTTAAAAGCAGCTTTATGTTATGGCTGTACTATGTTAAGTGCCATTAATAAAATAAGTTTACTTATAATTATAGTATACAGCGCAAATTTTTGCTGTCTCTCGTAGATATTGTAAAATCATCAAGAAGAAACTGTTAGGAAATTGTAAGTACAAATAATACACATAAGAGAAAAGTGTTTAGAACGAGTATCTACAAATATACCCAAAGACAAGAAAATATTTTTTTCACTTCTCTAACTAGGCATCACGGAGAAAGTTTTAAATTGCTTTTTACTTAATTGACTTTCCCGTTGGTAGAGTAAAACTGAACTTGGCTGTTACGACCGGGGATCGTGGGTTTATTTCCTACTCAAAATAAATTATATTTATGCAACGACACAAATATTGTATGCCTTGGGAGTGAAAAAAAAAAACTGGCCAAGATAACACAAGCGCTCCTGATGCTTTCCATGGGACCATCCAAGGGCCGTCTGTGGAGATGTACCAAGAAAATATTACCAATTATTAATAAAACATCCCTTTTTATACAAAAAAAATAGATGAACATAAAATGTTTGTTTAGAAATTAATGTTATTATTATCATGTGTGAGCACGACATCGTGAACAGGGATAATAAAATACACGGCCGTGAACAGCGCGAAAGCGCTTTAATCTAATCAAAGTTCACACACTATGTAGTTCACAGTCCTGGCGCATTTACTTAAGTGGCTCACACAGTGCCCTATTGAGCTTCGAGCGTTATGTGATTGAACGGCTTCTAATCGAAGTCATGGATTTGAATGCGCTATACGGTTCCGATATTAGTTTTTTGAATGTAATAATATAATGTGATAATAATATGAAGCTACTGAGCTGAACTTTTTTCTTAATTTTGAATACTGTTAAGTTTAAATCTTATTTTTCTGGGAAGTATTAAGTTTGTGTTTCGGATTTGAGGACTGGTTTTTTTTATATTTAATACAATATCCAAAGGAGTTTATCGTTCAAAAAATAAATATGGCCATATTTATGGGTAAAAACGTAATTCAATTATAACGAAACGATTTGTCATTCCAACAATTGTAATCAAACTTATACCAACCGGCATTTTAATTTCGTTATATTTGAAAGAGTGTATATTATTATCCTCAATAATATTTTTTGGGGTATCGCTCCACATTTTTGTTTATCAACTTTTAAAATGTAGGAATCGTCACACCGAACCACTTTACGAGGACCGCACGGCGAGTTCCGACCGAATCAACGGCTGAGCTCACATCGCGTTAACAGTTTCCGTCTATCAATTGAACAGCCTCCCAGTGCTATCATGATAAATACGCGTGAACGAGGCTAATATCCGAATCTGCTGTCACAAAGCCCATTAACACGTCAGTTTCACTAGTAACAAATAATCGTACATGAAGGGATCTTCCCGTCGACGAGAAGTCTTCTGTTCGTGATCTTGAGTTGATTCATAAGTGAAGTTGTGGTTGTATTTGTCGCGGAAACGAAAATGTTTCTTTTGTTTGTCACGTAGCAAGGTACTTTGTGGAATTTTAAAAATTTTATAGACGAAATAATTGTATTTACACATGATATGTTTTTTTATTTATTGGCGCTTCTTGATTTATTGGTGGATTTGCTGTACTACCAAGTCGCGCGACGGAGCTCTGTCTTCAGATTTCTTAATCGACTGATCTAGTGAGCAGTAGATCGAATGATGGATGGATAGGTTCACTGATCAATGAAATAACTAAATCCAGCTATGTCATCACAGAAAATACGAATGATGTGATATTATTTCTGAATCTTGAAACAATCAAATCATACGATTCATATTTAAAACATCTCTACAGCCAAACAGCAGAAACAAACGCCAGCAGTAGCACCGCTATACAAATAAATAACAACCTATCATTATTCCCTTTGCGTTTGGCAATCGGAAGTGGAAACGTGATAGGTGAAGGGCTAAGTGCACAGTCCCTGAGTAGTTCAAACAGTTGGTCAGCGTAATTACGGGCGGCCGTGGACCGCTTGCTCGGTACGAAGTTTCGTCACGGCTCGTGTTACTTTTTTTTTTTTCTAATACACGAGTGCACGAAGGGCAAAGTTTGTCGATAGAAATAAGATTTCCGTACCGACATTTAAAGTAATTGCGAGTTTCATATTGCATTGACATGTTTTGGCACGTCTCATAAATCGACTCTATTTATACACTACTTAATAATGTACGCTTCCTTGTTCAATGTACGATTAATAATTTTTTGAAAGTATTTTTGGAATAGGTAGTTATGTTTTCCGCGCTGTGATTTATCCCTCTACTGATTTTATATATTTTTAAAATAAATGTACCTACGATGTATATTTCTAAATCTTCGACTCGTATTATTTACAATGAATTTTAAAAAAATATGAATATTTTCCGAGATATAAGCTCCAAAACACTACAGTGGGGCCAGAAATATACATGACTCTCGCTGATTGATGATTTTATGATTACACGAATCTGTCGACTATAATATCAGCGATTGTTACGACTGACGCTTATCGACATATTAAATGTATCATTGTTATTCGGTAGATATATTAACAAAAGCATTGTAACCCATGTACAAGTTACAAGTTAACAAAACTATTTCGACACTTGGTATGAAGATGCATTCAGTACCACATTACGATCAAACAACCGTAAAGGCTCGGCCACACTTGCGATCGTGAGGTTTACTAGATTTACTAGTTTACTAGATGCACGTATGTTATCAAATAGGAAACGTTACGACAGGTGCGTACATTACGCGTATATACAGGTATCAGATCGGCTATGGTATTATTATTACAATATATCGTTGTGGTAGTGAAAACCAATAGTCTCATCTTGCTATGGTTAATTAGGGGATGTGGAAGAGAAGGGAGCGAGTTTCAGCACCGTATTGAACCTCAGCATCCGTACGACGAAAGATAGGATAGGGGCTGTGCGACCGATCCTCCCTCTCGATCTCTGAGCACAAATTTAATTCATATCGCATAGTCCGATATCACTGGACTCTGCCAGTACAACACAAGCTAAGTCGCGTTAGAAACGCCGCGGCCCGTCGCGAGTCCATTAGACACGACGAGGCGGCCGGCCACAGTTGTAGCACTCCCGGACGCGCGCTGCACCGCCGATCGTATCTACTGACGGCCATTACGTTCCTAGATAGTAGGTTACTGTGAACGGCCGCTTTGTGAAGAGCTCTAGCAGTGTGTCGGGGGTCGAGTGATGTCGACACAACTACAGTTATCACTATTTCCATGTTTGATTAATCAATTATTGATTGTATCACATAATAAATATTTGATTTTGGAATACGCAAAAAAATGTGAAATCATGTTCGAATAAATTGTATACTTTGTATATCTATTTAAATCACATAACGGTTCTTCACTTTTGGTAATTTCACGACGAATTCCGATAATATTTATGTGAGATCTATATTTAAAAATAGGCATCAGTGGATCGAACCCACAATTTGATAGTGAGTTGGGCAGTACTGTCACGAAATCCAACGTTAATACATCTTTAGGACATAAGTCAGAAGCCAAAGGAGCAACCGATAGGTACGAAACGATGTTTAATCGCGTAGATAAACATGAACATGAAGGGTCAGTGTAAAATGGTAGACGTTAAAAAGAAACGTATCTCCCAAGCGTCGGTTGCGCAACGCGGCGCGAGCGTGTGTCCGTCCTGTTCAGTGCCGGCCACTGTCCGCGCGGCTGTTAATGTGTCAGATTGATTGATTTCATAACTAACAATGTAGTTGACCGTCGAACACTACAGTGCGGTCGCTAAGTGGCGGCGAGAGATCGGTTTCCGAGCACCACTTTAGTTGTCGATGTCTGTTTTATTTATTTTCTATTGTCGTATTAGCAGAACTAATAAACTTGACGGGAACGTGAGATTCATCTTTTGATAATATGAATGTTTATTTAACAAGGCATAAGAATTCAACAATGCCTTGACCATCAATGTGTCTTCTCTCGAGGAGAATGAGAAAACTCTGCGGAATTAATTCAAGTGGAGTAGCATATGACGAGATTTGAAGATCTTAAAATTCTGCATGTTCTCATGGTGAGTTAAAGATAAACCGCATTCGGTGAGTGTGCCAGACTTTGTGAGGCCTTATTCATCACATTTTGGAAGACGATGTGTATCCATTAACAAAAGGATCGATATTGATGATAAGAATTCAAATGGATTGTTGGGTTACTTACAAATCCGGTTCGACGTCAGTGTAATGGCCGTCGGCGTCCACCAGCCCCACCCTGATCGTGGGCAGGGTCTCGTCCTCGTCGTCCTCGACTTCTCCGCGTGCTTCTCTCGCCTCCCTCTCTGCCAGTGCACGGGCTGCTATTACCTTTGCAAATATATATTTAAACATTTATTAAGGCTCACATATTTAAATTTTCTTGTCATGGAGCGGAGTCCGCAAGTGTGCCCGTTGTGGTGTGGCAACAGGCTCACCTTGTCCACAGTGGAACGTAAACGTAATTGGGGAAATGTGCGAGTGTACTACATTCCTCTGCTTCCCTCTTCGAGGATTACAGGCTTGATGTTACTTATTACGTACGTATTTATCAACGCTAATTGTTAATATCCATTCAATATTGAAGCTCTAGTTATTTACAGTTATATCTATAGTTATCTATTCTGAAGTGTGCTGCCAATGAATATAAAATTGCGTAATATATAGGAAGCAGGAAGTTAAATTTGTAATAAATAACAAAGTAATGAACGCGTTAGAGCAGAACTGACATTCATTAACTCTATAGTTAGCACCGTAAGAAAATATTCTAGAACAAGTTTTACAAGGATTCATAGTTTATGGGTTTCGTAACTACTGTACTATACTGCTCTGCCTAACTCATCGAGGACTGCAGGTGTGATGATGTAACAATAGTTAATATTAAAAGGGTGAGAGTGCTCTACGTCAAAATTAAGACAAAATTTGGGAGACTCGTGATATTAATGGAACTTCAACCAGTCGACAACTGATTCCACCATCACGATGTTCTAACTACGTACAAAATAGGATGTTGGTATCATAAAAGGCGCATGTAACAAAAATATACAATAAACATACACTAGTTTAAGCTTTACAATTAATTATAAAGTCGTTTTATAAAGTGCAATAAGTTCCAAGAATACTAGTTATGCGCCGTAATGATTGATGCGCACGATCTAAATGAATTTTAATTGGTACCAGTTAAGAGGTCATAACTAGCATGTGACTGGTGGACGCCAGGCTGTCTCATAGTGTTCTTACTTTATCGACTATTTAGTACGTATATGTATATACATATATTCATATAAATAAACGTACAAAAAGAACATTTTAACATTATGGTAGTTAATACTAGTATTCTGTTCAATTTCTTCCTTAATTGCTTTCCTGTCCTGCGAATAGGTTGCCTGGAATGAATCGCTAAGAGAGCGAGGCGGCCTATTGCATGTTATATGTTGTTTTTTGTATACGAGCATGTTTTCTTATTCTATGTTAGTATGCAATAAACAACTAACTTAACTCGGAACAATTTAAAGGTAAGATTTAATCACTAAAATGAATAAAAAAAAATATTTGACGCATTTTGGATTTTCCGACGCTTTTTACAAATAAAAAAAAATTAAATTTTACACGAATTACAAAATTATTTTACTTTGAAAAATATACTTGTCCGTGTGTTCGCCGGAAGGCTTACACAGGAAACGAACCTGCAGTCTCCTCTGGGCCTGCGGAGTTATCTCCACCACCCTCGACCATCTCCTGGACTTCCTCTCGTACTGCCACTTGTCGCTGAGTGCACACTGTTCATCATCGGAATCATTCTGCAATCCAATAAAACATTTAAATTAAATAACTATCTCTTTCAGGGTAAGCAAATTGATAGCATGACAGCGTCCATAGATCCATAGCATATAATAATTCTGCAATAACAAAAACTTAAAAATTATACTCGACTGCCTCGTTGGTCGTGTTGGTTGCAGGTGCGACTGCCGATCGGGAGGTCCCGGGTTCGATTCCCGGGTCGAA
>DWEI01005676.1:0-10637 GCA_018245875.1 Mysoria ambigua | reverse complement strand
GCCTATTGCCATGCATCGGGCACATATCCAGACTCCGAACCACTACTAGAATTCTATTAGAAATTTTACCAGATTTTTGTCTAGTAGAAAATTTTCTAATTAGAAAATTTTGCAGGGTTCGACCCGGGAATCGAACCCGGGACCTCTCGATTGGCAGTCGCATCTGCAACCAACACGACCAACGAGGCAGTCAATACGACATATATACTATCAGTTAAATATCTATGGGGTAGTCTTTAGCATACTGTTAAGTTTTCGCTGTACATATATAATATACACTGTGTCGATGGTCGGGTGCGAGCAAACGCGACTACTGATGGAGCGTTGAGTCTCCGGTCGAGTATTATTAGACTTGTCTAACTTAGATTTTCTAGTTGAAATTTTTAGTAGTCGCTCGGTGGCTGGAGTTTGTCCCCGATGTACTCATATAGCAATAAGCTCGTTTCCATTGTATGATGTAAACTGAACGGATAAAAGGTGGAAATGTAATACACTCCTCTGCCTAACTCTTCGGAGATTACAGGCGTGATGTTACTTTTTTCTTTCTACTTTAACTTACATGTGCATTTTAATATTAATAAATATACATTATAAACTTGTTTTAAATAAACTTGTTTTTTCCACATCTATTACTGTAACTTCCTCCTAATGTTATGGCTCCCGTGGAGTCCGAGACATGGCCTTCGATTCTCAGGTGTGTTAATTTATGCGCACTAGATTAACACGCACCTGGCTGTTAAATGGAAGCTCACTTCACCGGCAAGCAGATGGATCTCCTTCCGCGAGTGCTATTTACGCCACTTACCAAAACCCAACAATGGGGTGGCAATGGTTCAGGTGGGAAGAAAAATCATGACCGTAATTAACATGGTGTGAATACTTAACGACGACTCGACTCGTGACGAGGCACTCGAGTGCCGAGTCGAGTTCTTCTTGACTTGAGATGATAATTATTTGAAAGATTTAACGCGGCAATTGTTCTCCGAAGTGTAATTACGAGGGTAGCTTACATTTTGCCGAAGGATAAACAGGGGTTCGTTGAAACCAAATTATGGGATCGTCAAATATATCACTATCGCTAGATTTGCGTGACCAGTTACGTCTTATGAAAATTCTGATTTATTTGTATTCCGTGAACCAGGGCATCATCCGAGTAAAGAAATATGTAGTTTGTGATATATAAACGGACTGCTTGCGACAAGCTGAAGATGGCAAAACAATATTATCAAATTGCTTGAAGTTTAACACTCAACTATTGTGGATGGTATGGAAATAGTCGTTTGGTGAGGGTGTTGGATGTCTTCGACGTTACCTAAGCTAGAACTACAATTTGTCCACTAGTATATTTTTTATAATATGGAAGCAGCAGACGAGCATGCAGGCCCCCTGATGGTAAGTGGCTAAGGCCACCCATGGACATTTGTAATCGACCCCAGATAAGATTACATTCCTATCTCAGGTCGACCACAGATGCGCCTTGAGGTCTAAGCTGGAATGCCTTAAAAAAAGTATGTCTCCCTTACCACACCCTTCAAACCAGAAAACAGCTTTTAACACTGTTGGTATTAGGCAGAAATAGGTATGGCGGTGGTGCCGCCGGAGACGAACCACAGAGGGTTCTACTGTGGTCGATGCGATGACCAGAGGAATTATTAATCTGTATAATTTATCTCTACATTAGCAACATTTTCATCACACAATAATCGATTTTTAAAAACTCATAAGATATATACTATACACAACTAAAAGCGAACTTAATTCCTAGTGTGATTTTCTGTGTTTAAAAAAAGATATCTGCGAATCTTATAGAAATGTATCATGTAACGCTTTATTTTGATTTACGGAAATTTTATTGATCTCCTTACAGAAAAAAAATTAAGCATAACTTAAAATAGGACATTCAATGTCTTTGGTTTGTTAAACCACGTATACCCATGGAGATCTTGAGTGCTTCTTTATTGCTTAAGAACAATCTCTTACAAAATTGAAGCAATTTCCGATTAATTTTCCCCTTAAATCACCTGTACAGCAGCCCCATAGCGAGCGCAAGGCAGCGTTATATTTCCCCCACGTATCCGTCATAAAGAACATCGCGTCGTACGTAATGTATTCCATGGCCGAATGTTTCAATAAAGCTCCTTCGAAAGCGCATTTTCATACAAACGGCGCGGAGATGCGGTGCTCAGCGCTGACTTACGAGGAATATTAACGTTACTTCGAAATTATTTATCTGTGTTACACGTTAATAAAATGTTGTCAGTCTGTGTAGTGCTGAAAGTAAACATCGTAAGGAAACCTGACATAGTATTATTATGAACGTGTGTGAGTGGTGTCCTCGTGATCTCAGAACGGACTAAGATCGAGTGCTTGCACAACTAAATCCACTTTTGGTGTGTTGTTTTATTGTTGTGATAAAACTTGGGGTTATCTAACTTGAAATTCTCACTAATAGGTCAAAATAGGTCTAGCTTCGTGCACAAGCTTACCCCTGATTTCATGAAACGTATAATATAACTGAAAAATATGTGTGATTAGTACACTCCCCTACCTTCAAATTCGTGAAAATACGAGCGTTATATAAATCGTTACCTCACATCCAAGTTTCACCGGTTACGTTTACGTGCTTCTATGGAGTAGGCGGTGAGCATTACTGTTATACACCGGCCACATATCTAGGCTCCGAGCCACTACTACAAAATCTAAATAAAAAAATGTGATAGTGCCCGACCCGGAATTTGAACTCAGGACCTCCCGATCTGCAGTCACGTGCAGGTAGGCGTTATAAAATTTAAATAATTAATAAAACCTGAAAATTTTAACAATCTGCGTTTAATAGTCTGCGACACGACCGCAAGCATAACACTGTAGTACAGTAAGCTCGGATACGCTGACTGAACGACCCACTGGCTCTATGATACGACGCTGCAAACTCTACCACTGGGCTCGCCTCGACAATATTTATATATTATTGTTTATTATAATGGTAACTTGGTTAGGAAGAATTTTCTGTATACTGGAACTGTATGTCTATACTATATTTCAATGTATCTAATTATCTGGTATATTTTAGAAATGTCATTAAAAACAATATTTTTGAAACTATGCGTAATATGCGAACCCCACTTTACTATGTTCGCTTGAGAGATCGCTCCTTGTCCGTGCTCGGCCGTAGCTGAAACTTGTTTTTTTCGGTGGCGAGAGGTCAATAGCTCGCAGGTCTACCCCTTCATCGCTGTGAAGATGAACTACGTGCTACATTGCATGAAACTCTTGTATTATTTCTATGTTGATAGATATTTCTTTCTAACCTAAGAAAAATCTGAATTCTACTCCATCATGGTATATTAAGGAGAATCTTTACGTAACGTCATGCCTGAAGATGTAGGCAGCAAAGTATACCTCCATTTTTCACTAATTACATTTACGTCGTAATATAGATATAAGTGGTGAGTCTATACAGGCACCGATCACCAATTCACATACCGAACCGCCCACTGCTAGAAATTTTCATAAAATTCAAGAGTACTCGATCCGTATATCGAACCCAGAACCTCTGGATCAGCAATCATGCTTGCAATCACAACCACTGAGGAAGTATTAATGTTTTTATTTGAAATATTCATGTATACTATCGATGCAGCGGTAACAAGAATATTAACAATACTATTAAAATAAAGACATTTCTAGTAAAAGCTTAGTAGAACTTAACAATGCCACAATCGTTTAAAATCAGCTAAAAGAACCCAACAATCGAAGGTCGTCACACGCCGTTTAAAATTCCTCTTTAGAAACCAGGTAGACACGACCGAGATGTCAAATATTTTGACATCTCAAAGATAATTCCCAAATTGTCATGGCATTGTTAACAATAGGCTTAAAAGTTTTTCTGCTGTCGCTACGAAGAGATAATAATCTCGTAGGCTCGTATTTTTTGTGTAAGTGCACTCGTGGCGTCGGATGGCAGGCACGTCTTTGGGTCAGATGACAATACATCAGCATATTAAAATGTGACGTTCAATTCTCAAAGTGCGTCTAAATCTGAATGACACCTTATATATTTTAATGCACAAGCATAACTTCATGCCTGTAATCCCCGAGGGATAGGCAGAGGAATCCAGAACATTCCCATAATTCACCAATTACGTTTGCGTCCCACTATGGAATAGGTGGTGAACCTATTGCCATGCATAAGGCATATATCCAGACTCCGAACCAGTAATAGAAAACCAAAATTGGAAATTTTTTTGGTGTTCGGGACCTCCCGATCGGCAGTCGCACCTGCAACCAACACGACCAACGAATGCACACCTTAGTCATACTACTCGTACAACGTAGTTTAGTTAATTATTATACTTTAATCTTCCTCCGATCGCCCCATTAGTAATTAAAAATGTAATAGTATTAACGGTTAATAAGTTAATATAAAATTAAAAATTAGATTACACCAAATGTCAACAGCAGCACACTTTGCACGCTCGGCTGTTCGCAATAAATACAAAATGGTGGCTTTTTTCAGTCATACAATACGCAACGTCATCGATGCGCAAATTAATATACAAAACACACATCTATTCTATAAACCTAACGAGTGCCTATTATCGAACCCATAAAACTGCCCACACGTACGTTGTAGGCATGAATGTTGAGAGATAACCTCAGAAATAATTAACCCATTTGGCTCGGGCCATCTCGAGACTCGTAAAATTGATTATAATGTTCCACTTTAATTGTTTCTAATGCTCACTCGAAGCACGTGTGATGGCTCGTTACAGATCGTAAAATATTAAAGGATACTTCGATAAATGATTTTGATACGATGGTAAATCGAGGAATTAAATCCGTTTTATAATCTTTAATCCGCATAATATACAAATGCATGTATGTAATTATTATATTGTGCCCTTTATACCCTGTTTACGAGATATCCATATTGTCTATGGTTATTTCCGTCAAGAAAAAATCGATTTATAACTAGATAAATCGATTGAGCCATTCGTGAAATGTATTTATGGGAATTCATTTACAATGAATTGTTGAAATCAACGATTGTCTTACATCGTGGTAATTTATCTTGTGAAAACCAGGGACAAGGGTAGTTATAGTTTAATAGCTACCGTGATTGATAACTTACGTGTTCACTACAATACAGAAATGTCAAATTATTCAAATATCAAATTATTATACATATTTCTTACTTATTAAACAATTGATTCTACATCCACAGATAAAATTTTTAGAGGCACCGGTTGCTATAGACCTGTTCACACTACACCGAGCCAATGTTGAATAGTTTTTCGCAGCCAATACCAGCAAAGTTCCCCAAAACACAAGTACAGTAGCAAGTTGGCGAGATAAAGTTCGCGAGCAATTCTTAGACAAAGGCGAAGTAAGTTTCAGAGAGCGCGATCCATAATGAAGATCGAACTCTATCCGAACCGACTATTCCGCTCGACGCCCCGGAAAATAAACATAAGTCTTCCCACCTTTTGTTATCTTTTCGCCGGTGTTGCTCAACCGTTCTTCTTAAATCTTTTTAAGCTTTATTGTCGGTAAAAATTAAAAGCAGTAGGCAATATTATATAGACCCGAACAAGAACTATCTTAAATATTATCCGCATTCTGCTGCCTAATTTGATGAAAAGTGGCTGATTTCCGCCTAAAGTAAATGGTATGTTCAATTTGCCCCCAGTAGTAGCATCTCATGCAAGTATGATTGCTTAAAATTTTCTCTTTCACTTTAGAACTACTTTCACATAGAGACTGTTTAATACTTTAAAATTGCTTTCATATAGAGACTATTTAATACACAACATGAATTAATATTCACCATCAATAATAAAGTTAAAAAAAGCTAAAATAAAAAATAGACTGAATATTTACTCATTCTGTTAATGAGTAATAGTAATATAAACTAAAGCATTATTACCTGTGTATGTTCATTAAAATCCTCTTACTCAACAATTGGAAAGGTTTATGACAGCGAAATTAAAAGAAGAGAAATTTATGTAGAAAATATCAGAATATCATGGCAAGTCGATGAAAACTTTAGGAGCCGCTGCCTGGGGACAGTTCATTATCGATAATAATATTTCAGATTTGAATAAACGCAGCCCAGTTGGAGTCGCGCGGTAGCTGGGCGAGATAATGCCGCTAGATAACGCGAAGGCTGCACTCCTACAACTGCCACAGACTAGAAAGAAATACAGAAGTATCAATCAATCAAGATACATATGTATTTGTATTATGTCCATCTGTTAGATTTTAACAAAAAGAAGTACAATAAATCACGCCTGGTTCTTTTCGAACAAAGAATATAAATGAAGCTTCACGCCTGTAATCCCCGAAGAAGTAGGCAGAGGAATGCAGAACACCCCCACATTTCACCAATTACGTTTACGTCCCAATATGGAATACGGGTGAGTTTATTTCCATGAATCAAGCACATATCCAAACTTCGAGCCACTAATAGAAAGTCTAAGTTAGACAATTTTGCAGCGTTCGACCCGGGAGTTGAACACGACTAACGAGACAGTCAACTAAGAATATAGACTTATGGAAGTCAAGTCTTGGGTCAATATGTACTGGTAATAAGGATTCAGCGACGGTAATTTCAACTTTCTTCGGCAAAACGGCAATGCTTGCACTATTGTGTGAATGTGAGCCATAGAACATTGCACCTTTATCTTATGGAAAAAGATCGTAAATAAAACTAAGTTTAATAGTATACAATACATTGAATTTTTAGACTTCGAACAAATTACAACACACCGAATTAGACTCATCACTATAAATACCTTAATAGATTGAATCAAACTGCTTTAAGGCGCACTTTCGTTACTTAATCTATGGCCCGCTATCCACAGCATCGGGTCGCGTCCCCAGCGCACATTAAGATAGTAGATAAGCCTTGTGACCTACACACAAACGGTTTTATTTTCACGTATTACCTTACGCTTTATATTTTGCCCGTTATTACCTCTTATTTTTGGTTACAAATGGTTATTTCAACGTGTAAATTTAAAACAAATGCCCATTACCTTTTCCAACTTTCTACATTTACGTAAAGTGCAAGTGCATCTGTATAGGATTCTTTTAACAAGGTAGACACAATAATAGCGCAGTTTCAACTACAGATTTTTATAGACTGCCTTGTTTGTAGTGTTGGTTGCAAGCACGGCTGCAGATCCTGGACAGTCCTGGATTCAAATCCCAGGACTATTGCAGGCAGACAGGCACTATTGAATTATTCAAATTTAGATTTTTCGGGGTCTGGAATTGTGCCCGATATAGTAACATAACCTATAGCACTTGGCTCACCACTTATTTTTTACTTTCCACTAACATAAACGTATCTGGTAAACGTAGGAGTGTGCTACATTCCGCTGCCTACCTTTAAAGGAACTGCAGACATGATGTTATTGGCACTCTCCATCTCACAGCTCCAACCGGACACAATCCATTTCTATAAAAACAAAGGACAAATCAATATTGCCCGACCAAGGATTTTAATCAAAGACCTATCCAATCGGCAGTAACGCTTGCAACCGGCACGTCCAATGACGCATAATTTACAATAATATTGTTTTATAACTATTGTCACAGCTACTTTCTATAGTTTAGCAATAAAGCTATCAGTATGTAATACTCGTGGAGACCGTAAGGGCTCGCTGCGAGGGCAATAAAGATACTATCTCACAAAGAACTTTGCCAAAACGATAACATACGGGGTTTAGTATCAAACTCGTAACTGCAAGGAATGACTAACTGATTGTTGCTAAGTTATTACATTTTAAATAACGGCTATTAATTCCTGGAGCTTTAACCAAATTTTGCTTCGATTATTATATTATTATTATTGTACCATCAAGCCAAATATCTTAATCTCAAAGTAATACAAGCAAACATATTTATTCCACAACTATGATTAAATATTTAAATCTAATTACCGTATTTATTTTTGCTGAAAATTTAATTCTTTAAAATACTGTTCAAAACTAGTTGAGCATTAGAAATTTCTGTAACGCTATTGCTATCTATAGTGAAGCGGGAGTTCGATCCATTTGTCAGCACCCAGCGTCCAATTCCAGTATGGTATGACCATATATCCCACTTTGTATGACATCAGAAAATACACACTCACAAAATACTTTTGCAACTATGAACGAAAGTAACCGTAAAGGTTCAAATATATTAAATGTCTGTCCTTACTCGTAACCAAATGGATTCGGATCTCAATTGAATCACGAGTGAACGCGAACCTACCTACGTGTAATCCGATTTCATTGCGTTGTCGCCAAGACTCAGGCTTCTTCAAGCTTCAACAAAATAACGATCGCGTCTTGAGGTCCGTGATAATGTACGTATGAAAAAGTTGAAAATTATATTTACAAGTTGCGAAAAGATTGATCGACATATTAGAATCCGTCTTACCTATCATTATCATCATCATCAGCCTTAGTCCAATGCCGGACATAGGCCTCACCCAAAGAATGGCTTGGTCCCCTGTCCTCTTACCTAAATCACAGTAAGAACTTCAGAGGAAATGCCAAAGTTTTATCAGCTTTAAATAGAAGCTGTTTTCTTGTAACGCATTTGATAAGTCCTTAAGAAATTAACTTTATATGAAGATATAAATATTTAGAGTTGCTGATTTTACAGTCAAAATGTTACTGTTTTATTATAACAGAACCAAATGTTGCTCAGTAAAAGGTGATCATTATAATATACTTAGGAACAGGGTATTCTGCAAAAATAACACTTTTGAGATAATTATTCGATCTAAAACGGTCCACCCAATAAACTGAAGAGAGTAAAGCTGCAACAGTAATATCTTGCCGTTCCACACTTATCAGCGTTGTCGTGAGTTTTCCGCCGACATACTGTTTCCTGCATGCGGAACCCAAAGCGACACTGAAGACGATAAAATCATAGATTGTTGTTTGCCAAGTACATACCAAAGAAATGAATGTTCTTTGTTAATAGTGAACATGTTTAAAGAGACTTTTTCATGTCCTGGTCACTTAAAATAAAATCTACCAATAAACTCTCATTATCAAGTTATTTAAAACTAGATCAAATAGAAGAAGAATAATCTTCTGACTAAGAAATATGTGAGAACGTACAAAACAGTAGCTTCTTTGGTTTTAAAGTATAATAAACTGTTATCGTTTTTTGAATACAGGAAATATGGAAATTGATTTCGGCCCTCAATGTGCAATAATAAGTTCAGTTCTATGGAAAACTAAGCTGAATTAACAGCAGAGGCCTTATTTTCCAAAAATCGGGATGCTTATTCCTATATTTTGGAAGGCGGCCAGCATCCCGTTGGCGCACGTCTTAGATTTCACCATTTCGGGAACAATGCGACGCCATTTTGTTTGTGCTTTGTTTAGCGCGGGAAATGGATGCGGATGCGAAACCGGATGTGACGCAAAATGTTTGTGTTTATGTAACTTACTACAGTTAATAGGTACGGCTTTGTGAATATAAATAACATTTTGTCGTATTATGGTAAATGAATTGGGCGAAAATAAAATCACTTAATAAAAGCAATTTGACGATAAGATGCAGTGATATTCTTAGTCATGCCTTCACCATCAGGGTATTAGCGGCGTTATATTTTTATAACTTTAGTACCGTGAGGATACTTATACATAGCTAAGAACAAACATTCCCTTACCCACACCTGATAACATTTTCAACAGTCAGATGGTTCCGACGAAGAACTCAAGCCGGAGCTCCCTGCGATACGACATATCCCGCGTATCATGAATAAAGTATATCAATGGGTCACCAAATGTTGCCATATATAGTGAGACTTTCATAGAGTTTTTTCATCGTATAGCCTCTATCATTCCGCTGTTGAATACCAGCTTTATGTATTACTTTTTCGCGCCAGCCAAGTACAGGTTGGCAGGCTATAGAGAATTCTGCTTCTATTGCGAAAACAAGAAAAATAACGAAATGCCAGTAGCCGTACTTTTCACAATTCTCACAGTAAGTAAAATTTATCTTATCACTCTTGAACATTATTCATTTCGTTACAATCTGCACTCGAAGCGTGGATCCGAATAAATTATGACCATTTATAATTACGCCGTTAATGTTACAAAGGGCGCTTTTAAATTTATATAAATCCGTATAATACATTAGAACGTTATGTTACCTTGTTATCATTAACGTGTAAAATTAATCATTGAGATCGTGGGCACGATGAGTGGTGATTAATCACGCCATTTTGACAGGCGCTCCCCAATTACACCGCTGTTGTTTTCTGTAATTCAGTAAGAAATCCGATTTCTGGCTAATTACTTCACCGGGGAGTTAAAGCTGTAGCTGTAAATAGTATAAGTAAATGTTTACTCTCGGCGACCACGACCTGCGATCACGACGTGGGCATGTAAATTGAATTTTAAATGTGTGCATACCTTATATGTAGTATTACTTTCTTTCATGACATCGGCTTGTTGACGCCGTAGGTAGTGAACCTAACTGCTGTGCAAGGATTTCTGGTTCGGTTGACACATATGTAACTTGACGCCTGTAATCTCCGAAGAGGTAGGCAGAGGAATGCAGAACACTCCCACGTTTCACCAATTACGTTTACGTCGCACTATGGAATACGTGATGAGCCTATT
>DWEI01005675.1:0-10638 GCA_018245875.1 Mysoria ambigua | reverse complement strand
TCTTTTCATACATGCACGCCGGTTTCGGAGGCTTCTGACTCCCCCATCAGCCAATATTTGGCCCATTCCATCGAGATGGGAGAATGGAAATGTGGTGGATGGAACGTGATGTATATTGTTAGCTCCATAATGATTACCAACACTAAATTCCACACAGAAAAGAGTAACTTAATTTTGCGCCTGTAATACCCGTGGAAGTAAGCAGAGAAATGCAGTACACTCCCACGTTTCACCAGTTACGTTTACGTCCCACTAATGAATGAGTGGTGAGCCTGTTGCCATACAGATTAAAATAATATCGATTAACTCGAAACAAAATCATGGACCTGAAAACTCCATAGTCTCTCACAATTTATACATTGTTCAGTGATGTTAATAATATTTTGGAGGCACAATGTTATGTATGTATCTATGTACATATGTACCTATATAGGTCGAGAAAAGTACAAATGCCAGAAGACGATTTAAAATTTAATAGACACTGAGATTGACCTCGTCTGGGCTATGCTACCTAATAAATTCTGTATAAATAACATAATAGACTAGATCGACTGGTAATTTTGTATGATTCGTTTTTTAGACGGCAATGCGTATGTAATTTACATTTTGTAATGGTTGTTTTTATTGTAACAAATTCGTTCAGGATGTGCAATTTTTGTGCTTTTATTATGTTTTAAAAAGAAAATGTGTATTTCGAACGCCGTTCTTCAATGGCATGTGTGTACAATAAAAATAATCGATGCAGTTATGTATATATATGTATCACCCGTAATAAATTTTACAATTACAATTACAATTTTTCAATTACAATTACAATTTTGGGTACAATTGGGTGCAATCTAAAAATTGAATCGGCTAAAAAAATGATTGAAACTTATAATGATTCCACCACCTTACATTTTTCGGGTGATACGATTCGGTGTTCAAGATTCGACAATGTTATCATTATCAACTTCATTAATCCTTTTATTATTCCGCTATTCGACATATCATTATCATCAGCCGGTTCCGATCTTCAATGCTTAACATGATATATGATCGATTTGAACACCACATAGCTCGTTCTTCAATAAGAGGACGAGCTACGACATGTTTGGATACAACGTATTAACTTAATTTATCAGTAGTTTATATTTTCTATTAACAGTATTAATAAATAATATATTATCAATACAGTAAGTAAATTTATTTGAAGCCTATATATTCTGTTTGTGCTATTTAATAAACACCATATTGCAATTCAATTCGCATCGAATCACCCAATAATATTGGGCAAGGCCGTTCGTCGAAAATCTAATCCATTAGGCGGCGTCGCGCATTATTCTAATAGTCCACTCCACCCACTTCAAATGTTTATTTATAAGTACAACAAAACTTATATTAGTACAACACATATTATGTCTATTATCTCTAATGTTTTTAGAATTTGGACGCCAGTGTATGGCAATACACATCGACCGTTCCATAGTGGGACGTAAACGTAACTGGTGAAACGTGGGTGTGTCCTGCCCTCTGCCCACCTCTGCTTGGATCACAGGCGTGACGGTGCATTATTTTTAGTATGGCATAAATATTATGCACCTAAATGTAAGTAATTTGTTTCTATGATAAGTTTAGTTTTAATTTTGTTTAAACATTTTTTATATAAAATATATGTACATACATGTGATACGACATACGTAAAATATAATCCTATACTTTATTGCTCATTGCTTTAATATTTTAGTGAAAAAAACCTTATTGAATAATCATAACGAATGCTTATTTTTCTTTTGTCTATAAATTCATTTCTTTTTTACTTCACACATAAATACATATTACAATATACAATACAATAAAAGACTATACTGACGCTAGGTATACTGAGTTTTACCGTTATACGTCATACAATTCATTTATAAATCTATGCCAGTAATAGTATAACATCACGCCTATTTCTCCGCTGGGGTAGGAAGAGGAGGCGTTAACATCTCACAATAGAATAATAAACTTTGAATTTTGAAGAAAAAAAAAATAGGATTTGCGCCCATTGCCGTACACCGGGCTCGAAATCCACTAAAACTTACGTTATTCAAATGAAGATATATGCATCGTTAATGTGGCGCGCATCGCTTGCTGTCTGTCGTATATTTGACAAACGATCCGTCAAGTCGAGAGCTGCGAGCTCGGCCGCCCCTCGCTCGGGTCGGGCGGGCGGTGCGCGGTGGAAAATTTTTAGAAGCATTCTCGTGTTTGCTAGAACTCACGTTTTCGCATTGAGTTTCGTTTTAACAGTTTGGCAGCCCTAAAACTGAATCGAAAGTTTTCGATGAAAGATTCACCACTTCCGCGGCAGACGGGTTAGGGTGTTCTATAAAATTAGATGTAACTTCACGCTCGTAATCCCCGAAGAGGTTAGCAGAGAAATGTAGTTTATTCCCGTGTTTCACTAGTTACTCTTACGTCCCATTAAGAAATAGGCGAGTCTAATGTCATACACCATTACACGTCCAGACTCCGAGCCACTGTTAGAAAATCTAAATTAGAAAAATTGAATAGTGCCCAAACCGGTAAATGAACCCAGGCCTTCCGAACGACAGTCGCTCATGCAACTAACACGACCAACTAGGCAGTTAATCACACATTACTTAGTTTATTTAAACAAAAGTACAATAAAATATTAGTAATAGAAATTATCTAAACGGCTATTTATTTGATGCGCAATGGCGTTTAATAAAACGTGCAACATTTTATTCCAAAGCATTGAAAATTGTCAAAGATCCGGTCAGGAAATGGTACTTTCGTATATAAGACACGCTTGCTTGTAATCAAGATCGGCGAGTTGGGACCAGGTTTTGTACAATGATATTCAATGTAGGAATGTTAAAAATTTATGTAACTTCACGCCTGTAATCCCCGAAGGGTTACGAAGAGGAATGCAGAACATTCCTACGATTCACCAGTTACGTTTACGTCTCACTATATAATAGGTGGTTAGCCTATTGCCACGCATCAGGCACATATCCAGACTGCGAACCACTACTAGAAAATCTCAATTACAAAATTTTTGTAGTGTTCGACCCGGGAATCGAACCCGGGACTTCTCGATCGGCAGTCGCATCTGCAACCAATACGACCAACGAGGCAGTCAAAGATTTATGTAATGGTCTAATTTAAATATTTTTGAAACTTAACTCGCGAAGCCCTCGTGATGGTAATGTAAACTCTATGCATTTAGGTCCACGGAAATGATATGTGAAGCAAGGAAAGTATTACAGACATTGATGGGGATGTTGTCAAAGTTCCACTTTAAGATGTGATATTGATTTGGATTTACATTTATTCGAACAGGTACAAATTATTCTTGGGAACCCCCTATCGGATGCTGCTATAAAATTAGTTAAGTTATAGTATAAGAAATAATTAATATTAGTTGTAAGTTATTGTAATGTAATAACCAGGGTGACATGATCGCTTTAACAACAAAACCCTTTAATAAAGATAAAAAAAGGAAGTATGTCGCATATAATCACGGCAGGTACCTTACAGTGTAGGCACAGAGCACCGAGCAGTACATATCTCTATTCTTAGGTATACATATATGTATAATTGTATTAGACATTCTTACAATTCGCATAAATTACCAATTTCCTTTATTAAAGGAAAATATATAATTTTCTTTCGTGAATTTCATTGAAAATATACATACTCGTATTTCTTTAGTTAAGTACAAATTGTTTTGTTTTTGGGATAGCAAGATAATTTTTAATAAATATTTCTAATAATACTCCGATATATTTGAGTATATTATGTAATGAAGTTAGAAATATTTTTAACTAACTTCATTCTACTTAAGAATGAAGTTAGACGTGTTTAACTAATACTCCACTTGCGCACTTTACATAAGTAGAGTTTTCAAAAAGTAATATTTCTCTAAGGCGTGTAAAGTCTGCCAACTTGCACTTGGTCATTGAGGCGGACTGTGGCCTTAAACCTCTCATTTGGAGAGAGTACCAAGGTTGGGAAAAAAATACTGAACCCTATTGAACGGCATCCTTAGTCGAGTGTTTGCGAACACGACTGCCCATCGAAAGGTTCTAGGTTCAAATGCCGACTGGCGTAAAATTGGATTTTCGAACTAGACTTTTTAGTTGCAATTTCTAGTGGTAGCTTTGATTCAGGGTTTGTGCCCGGTGTAAGGCAATAAGTTTACTTCCAATTTTACGATAACACGCAAATGTAACTGGTGAAACGTGGCCCTGTACTACACTCCTCTGTCTACCCCTTCGGGGAGTGCAAGCGCGATGTAACGTCCTAATAACGGTGAGCATATTAGCGTCGAATGTCGATTGTGTAATCCCCTCGGTACCGCTATACACGTCTAATATAATTTGCAATTCGGGCGCCGAGTCGAGCGCCGTATCGGACGCAATCCAAGTCGGACTACACCCGTTATATACGTTGTAGGCCGTTCGCATGGATGATAATGTTGACTGTTGGCTGCCTCGTCGGTTGTGTGGTTGCGAGCGCGTCTGCTGACCGAGAGATCCGCGGTTCATATCGCGAGTCCGATGTTACTGGATCTTTACCTAACGTAGATTTTCTAGTAGAAGTTGGTGGTTCAACCATATTACAATACCCGTGATCTGTATACGGCTATTTACATTGCAGCGTCCTTAAATTTTTAATATTTTTCTACAGTACTAATAGTACATTTTGGCATTAAGTTATATACTCATACCTACCATATATTTACATAGTTAGAAATTACTTCAAATTAAGACAGAGAGAAGGAGAGATAGGGGGAGAAAGGAGAGGGCGGGAGAGGGAGTAAGAGGGAGAGGGAGAGGGAGAGAGGGAGGGAGAGGGAGGGAGGGAGGGAGAGGGAGAGCGAGGGAGAGCGAGGGAGAGGGAGATGGAGAGGGAGATGGAGAGGGAGAGAGAGGGAGAGAGAGGGAGAAAGAGACAGACAGGCAATTAGGAACTGTCCACAAATAATATCGCAACGAACAACAAAGGTAACTTCTACATATTACTTTAAAAGAGTATTAACTTTTGCAATTGTTACAGTGTTGAGGACAAGTTGTATGAATATCTATCGCTCGGAATAATCTCGTCAAGTAATCCACGGTGAACGATAGCCGGAGCGCAGATATAGAACAACGTTTACCGTGTCGCCCGGTGGCGGACTAACACTCCCCGCTAATTAATACACGACGTTCGCTTGGAGAACGCTGCAAAATATTCAACAGGATTCCTCGGATTTAACTCTAGCTACACTAATCGTTCGTTTGCGATGCAAAGGTTAAAGTGGTTTGTTGATTTTCGTTTGAAAAATATCGACTATTTTTTTTTGCGTTGGCCCGACTGGTTCCGCTGAGATTACGCCGCATCGGTGGGAGTTCTTGAAGAAGGACCTCGTAAATCATCAGTCCATGTCGAAAAAGCATGACGTGAGTCACGCATTAATTTCTGAGCTGGGTCGTGGGTTCCCTTTCAGCCCAGGTTAAATACTTGTGTTATGAGTAAAAGCATTTCTGGTATATATGTTTATATGTATATATGTAGTTTATCAGCCGTCTGGTAACCACATTAAATGACGATATACCATAATAAAGGATTGTAACATAATTATGATGTAAATTAAAATGAAAGGTTGAACCATTCTAATGACCGGTGTAAAGTCACTGATTTACTTACTGAGGGGCTGCCTCGTTGGTCGTGTTGGTCACCATTCGTTTCAAGTATCGGTACCGATATTGATATTGTAATAAAGTTATATCGATATCGTTATTAAGACAATTTTAGCCGGAGAAAGCAAAATGAAAGAAACTGAAATTATTGTAAAATGTTTCTAAAATCAGATTAAACGAAATGAAATATAATAAAGTATTCGTTGCTTACGCTCGTATTTTCAATATCAGGTACAATATTCTGTGGTCAAACAGTTGTCGTAGTACAGACCTATGGAGGAGTACAGGCTACTCATTGTCATAGGAAACTGTATGACGGTCATAACTGAACTTTAATGAATCACGATCACATTTCAAACATTTCCTGGAACTTTGTATTCAATATATATGCACACGTACAAAAAGCACAAGTATTTTTTTTATTAAATGCCGTACAAAAATCTATGATTTTATTTCGTATCTTTCTAAGTATAATATCCCGTTGGGAGTGAAATCAAAGAATTATAACTCAGATTACGAGTCTATCAATCACAACGACATTCATTTAGTTACTAAGTACACTACGAAACACTTGATTTTCTCTATTCATCTTTCACGTAGATATTTTATCTCAGAAGTGGATTTTCGTCGAGACTTTTGAGAAGCGGCCAATATTTTTTTTTTTTACTTAAGTCGAGAGTTTCCACTCTATATTCCATCGATTGCATCAAAACTTTTCCAATCATTGGCAGATACAATTTCACAACAGCGTTAAAAGTTCACCGCCTTATCTGGGATCTGTTTATGTAATGCCCGGAGCGATTCAATATTAATTTCGTAAATATTTTCTTATCATCATTTGTATATCTTATCTTGTGTCTACAAGATATTATATTGTTATTGTAACTACCTGCCAGCCTTTGACGGTTTCTATGCTCGAATAGTTGGGAATGCGGCTGTTGATCGAGAGGTCCTGGATTCGATACCAGGGGCCGGATACTAGAGAGTTTTACTGTATTATAAGTTCTTGTGGTGGTAGCAAAGTCTGGATTTGCGCTGCGTGTATGGCACTACATATATAAAAAAATACATTTATGTATAACAGGCTCACTCCCTATTCCTTAGAGTGACGTAGATGTAACTGGTGAAACCCAGGAAGGTGCTATTATCTTCTACCTAGCCTTTCAGGAATTGTAGGCGTGATATTTTTTTTCTCAAACACTTCATTTTATTGCATTTAACACATTCATCTGGTGTATTCTTAAAAGCGTATAGATGGGTATGTCTTATCTGAAACACAAAGTTACCAAGTAGCAATTCACTAATTTTCATTATATGCCCTTGCTTTTATATTTTACCAGCAACATCCCGTAATTAGATTTGGACGCAGCGGGAGGCGTGATTCTGGGGACAAACCGGTATTGTGTATGCAATAATACTTACATCGTTTCCCGATAGATGTGGCACAGTAAGCAGGAAATTATGATTTTATTTGCCTATATAATTAATTGGGAGACTACGATTCTACCAGTCAAGTTGAATGAGGATGTGTGCAAAATGGCTGGCAGCGGTTGGATGCGAAGCGCCGAATATTGAGTTCAGTGGCGTGTGTCCAGAGTCCGTTGGAGGGGGCTGTGTCCAGCCGATCGATTCATCACAGGCTGATGGTGAAGGTGATAATTCTAGACGTGTACGATGCCGAACTCGATCAAATACTCGATACTTGTTGATGGAGTGAAAGGAAACCTTACGAGAACGACCATTACGAAAGTTAAGAGATTATAGTGGAATAATTATTTCAGTTACCTATATGTATAAGAATTAAAATATCTGGCATACGTCACTCTTTCGAACCTAAGTGACTTGGTGTGCTAATAATAATAATAAAATTACAATTGCTTGTGATCAGCAATGCGGTCAGATCGTGTTGCCTCAGTAGACATGGTCTTTTGTTAAATACACGATAATCCGGTATTCGCCTGCGCTATCGCCTGGTGCAACGCGCAGACGTGTGCTAAGACTGAGCACACGTAGTTAGTCAAAACTTGGTCAATCTTCTTTTTGAGAGTCTTAGCTTGTATGTGTCCGACTGATGTTTATGATGAAGTGATAAGTATTTTTTTTATTTCTTTTCATTTAAACGATATTCTAGAAATATTTTAATCGTTGCCTTAGAACGAACATAAACAAACGATCAGACTACATATGTGTTTTACCAAAAATGTTCAGACTTAATTACGCAATGGCATTATCTTATGTTTCGTTTTCTTGAAAAACAATGTCTTATAAAAAATCATTTATAAAAAGGCGCTATAATATAAATGTTTTACAAAACGTTTTCATGAACAAAGCTCAATTCATTTGTTTCGTTGAAAGGCTTAGTATTGATTAAGAATACTAAGAAAAAAAACCACATTTAATCATTCACAATACATCAGCATTCTATGATTCACATACTTATTATTAATCACTGGAATAACAAACGTAAACCCCGTATACCCCGAATGGGTTGGTAGAGTGATGTGGTACATTGCCATCTTTCACGTTTACGTTCCACATTGGAATAATCGGTGTGTCTGTTGCCATGCACCGGGCACAGATCCGGTCGCCGAACCACTAATAGAAATTTACATACGTACATATCTTCACCCCAGGTCCCTTACAGAGTAGGCAGAGAGCACTGAGTGCTAAATATTACCAACCTGCCGCGTCTGTTCCACATTCATAACTCTTTTATACCGGCCTCGGAGAATTCTGACTCCATCAGTCAGTGTTTGGCTTATTCAGTAAGATAGGTGAGTCTTGGCCACCCCTGGCACCTGCGTCTATCTAAATAGAAACTTTACTAGTAATTGTAATGTTACTCTTTAATACAAACTACTTAATACAAAATATACTGTGCTTCGTAAATATGTTTCCCACTGTACGCTACTGTGTTCCCCACTGTACGCTACTGACTGACGCTCGGACGGTAGTATGATTGATTCCTCGCTGAATACATGTTCTTATAAAGTTATATGTCGCCCGAATCTAGGTCTCTATATAGCCTACATTTTTATATACATATGTTAGAGCAAGAGGTATTATTCTGTTTACTCGTAGCACTTTTTTTTTCTTTCAATTATTTTTAGGACTTTCTCGCTAGGCGATCACATCGTCCTGTTAAAACGGAATCATACAGAATACGAGACAAGATAAAATCGTAGCACGTGTGAGAGGAAAACTCTGACTAAAAGCACTGTTGTGTGAGGTTCGTCGTTAGTAAATTCATTAACCCTTTTAACATATCTCTCCTGTGTAAGGAACATAATCAGAGTGATCCCGGTAAGTCAATATTTTAAAATCACATATTCCTTGTCATATTTTTATAAACGATCAAAAATTACCTATCGTAACAGATTATACTAATGTCAGGCGCGCTGTAGTTCAAAGCTCTTTATGTAAAATACACGCGCGGATTTATCAGTAGTGAGCGCCGAGAGTGGCCCCTAAATATTTAATGCAAATATTAATAAAATAAACCACACATTAAAATATTCTTCCGATTTTTCTCTACTCGTAATCCAAGATCTACAAGCGTAGCAACCTCGAAATAAATTCAATCATTCCCATTTGTCAACATCGCTCCCAACGAGCTTTATGGAGGAGACCTTAATTACACAATTGCAAAACACTTATCTCCTTCACTCTTAGCTAATCCCCGTATCTTTCTCATTTGCTCGCGCCGGACTAATGCGTGCGGGTAGCCTAGAGGCGATACAAAAAGAACGTTTAAGGACGGTTTTGATCAAAGTAATTTAGTTACCGCTGTCACTTTTGTATGTAAGTAGAGGACTTGATGACTTTTTTGTACTTTATAAGTACACTAGCTCTTCATCTGATATACACACGAACAAACAAAAAGACAATTGAGCAAAAGAACAATAAATCGTCAATCTATTTTGGATATAGAACGTTATTTTAAATACATTCATTTATATTTCAAGTATAAAGAGACCGATGAAGATGGCATTAGTGATGTAGTAATATTAGCAGGCTGCGTACGCTGTGACGTAACGCGTTCAGCCACCGCCGTGGTCAGTCGTCTCTCAGGACACCCTGGTATCGGGACATGCAGTCAGAGTATGTGTACTTGCTCCATCCTGAGCCGACCAGCAAAGCATTATCTACGCGATACTTATGCTAGAAGACAACTGTGAAAGTTATAGTCGAGACAGAAACAAAATCCAGTATAAACCAGTTCTACACGAAGGTTGCTTATCCACGTGCGTTCTTCCTATATCTCCCAAGTAATTATCGACAACACTAAACTGGAAAGCGTCCTGAATCTCTCAAGACATTAACCTCATTGAATGTTTGCTCGCACGCCGTTTGCTCAGCTGTGGCGTTCGTTAATGCCTCCGGCCCTTTTAATGTGTACGTAATCCAGTTGATTTAAGGTCTTGCGCACTTTATTTCTTGTTGAAAATACACATAATACAATGTTAGACCAGTGCCCCATTCCATGTTGTAAAGGATGTGAATATGTGATATAAATGTGTCGTGTTGGTTTCAAGCGCGGCTGCCGATTAGAAGGTATTGGGTTCAAGTTCGGGTCAGGCACTATTGGGCTTTTTTAAATTAGCTTTATAGCAGAGGCTTAAAGTCTGGATATATACCCCGCGTGTGGCAATAGACTCGCCATCTATTCCATAGTTGAACGTGTGCTACACTGCTGTGTCTCCCTCTTTGAGTATTACAGCCGTGAAGTTACGTAAAGATTACATTTTCTTTTTCACCGATACTTGAGCGAAATAGGAGTACACTATTTAGCTTGTATTCCTTAATTTCCAATGCTAAAGGTTGGCGTACTCTTTGTCAAACAATTATCAGCGTTTTCTATACGAATACGTTTAAAATGTCAATTTATGTCAAAATTAGATCAGCAAAGAAGGGATGTAAAATTTAACCCAATCTCTCAGATATTTAACTATTTTCAGGTTAGTAA
>DWEI01005674.1:0-10639 GCA_018245875.1 Mysoria ambigua | reverse complement strand
CATTGAACATTTTATGTGAAGATATTTGTAGTTCGTAGTTCGCGTGTCTCCAATCACAAATATCACTCAATTTTACTGAATAAACTGATTAATATTAAAGTTATTTAAATGCACAACGCAATAAAACGAATGCTTGAGGAAAATAAAACTAAGTGATTGCCCAGGGGTCAGCGTGAAATGGTCAAGATGATACCCGATTGAATAATTCAGAGGCCAGCCATCGTTTAGTATGCAACCGACTGCTGAGAGCGTGCAGTGGTGAATCGATTCAACCACTAATTTATTTGGACATGTCTAAGCCGTCCGAGCGTGTAGCTGGTGTGACGGAGAACATAATAAGTATACTCGACATTGTAAGCATTTGTTTTACGCGTTATTGAGAATAATTATCGATTTTTCCAGTTTCATATATACTTGATGTATCCGTCAATGAAGTGTTTAGTTTGATATAAACTCTGTTAGTGTAAATATTTCTTAAAAAAAACGAAGCAAAAGGCGGCTCTACAATGTTTAATTCCGCTACATCCGTCCATTTTGAAAAATCTTCTATATCTATGCTATCTAAAATCTTTAATATCTTTCACAATCCCGACCGAAATAGCTCGTGTCAAACATATATAATTTATAATATTTAAATTATTAATATGAATTACCGTTTAGTGTTAGCAACATCGTGTGTGAACATAAATACGTGGAATAGAAGAATGTCGTCTTCGTAATAAAAACATGCAGAGCGCGGGCGATAAAATAAATATTTAATAATCAGTGTTATATTTGTGTGATGATGATATCATATAAAATAGTCGGAGCACGAGCTTTTAATTTAAAAGTATCACCATATCGTCATATTGAAATTTTCTTTGGATCAGTTTTTTATATGAATGTCGCGATCTTATCTGAACGAGACCAAGGTATCGTACGACAGATTATATAAACATACAACGTAATAACGCTTACCGACAACATCTGGCCAGTTGACATCCGCAGCATTTAGTAACGAGTGAAACAACATTTTATGAAGCAATAAAGAAACGCGATAAAACGGAAAATTCGAAACAATCTGCGTAGGTCGACGATTTTGATTCCGATATAGACCATATAAATTCAAATTTGGCGCGAAGTGCTTTCATTAAGTAAACAATATTTTATATACGTCGATTGTGTAAACGGGAATCCAGCGTCGGGCGTGTGGTGACGCCATGCGAGATGTTTTTTAATAGTCTACCGCATTCACATATGATAATGTCGTCGTAAAAATAAATTCTCGCTCGAAAATAAACGGGCGAAATCTTTGCACGATACAAATCTTTATCCACACGTTTAACGATATTTTTAATTCACAGCCAGCCAGATGAACCGATGAACATTATATGGAAACTCCGACGGCGGTAGCGCGCCGGAGGTCCGTCTCTATTTCGTATCTTATACGGACAATAGTGTAGTGACAACAAAAGCACAGCGAGAAATGTTGACTTAGGAAGTGGGGAGCGAGTGTCCGAGATAGGGGACCACCTACGCTCGCCTGCGCCAAGCACCTCGCTGTCAAAAGTAAAATAATGGCGCCGCCCGCTATCACTACCAGCCCTGCACCGGAACATGATTGAGAGGTCTTGTGCTTTTATGATCGAGTGACTCGTTCGGCGCCCAACGAGCCAGCGACGGCTTAATTAACTCGATGGTAATTTATCGGCAGTTTGAAACGGAGCCGGATTCCACGACAATCGTATTTGTAATTATTCGCTCCCGTTGTGGGCGCATTAATTAAGTTTACTTATTGTGTCGTATTGATCTCAGAGGAGACGCGTTGCAGTCTCAGTTCGTGACAGATCCAATCGATTAGGGTTCATTCGTGCGCCCGGGACTCCGTAATTGGACCGAAAGCGGGGTATCGAGGAGTATCTCGAGTGAGACGCGCGAGTGGTTTGTTTTTTTAAGGCGAGGGACACGGCTCGTTAAGTCGCCACGCCTCGCGTCAGGCGCCGCGGGCCGGGCCGTCACTATCACTGGCGCATCTCCTCATTACGTCGAGATTGATGGGGGACCAAACTCCGCGAGCCAACTGACAAAATTGCACTTAGACACACCGAAAGTGACGTCACATTTGTCATCTTCCGTCTAGCACTCAACTCGACAGGTGCGTTACGTAACTTAGTATCCCACGGATAAAGGATGAAAAATACTGCAATGGGTAAAAGTGACAGCTCGTCGGGTGACAAGCCGAAGAGAAAAAGGAATAAAAATTGTATTCGTAGAATCGGTGGCGAGGACGTGAGATATTTGTCGTGATAATATTAGTTCTGCTGCAGCGTTTCCGTGAACAGTCTCCTTTCCGAGAGCGGCAGCTCGTCGGTGACATATTAATTACGAATAGTGGGAGATCAGTTTCACGCGTTGGCATAAGCGGCGCGGCGGCATATCGTATTTAGCTCACGGGGGCGCTGGATATCGGCGAGCGTGTTATGATCCGTGGCCGGAATGCGTGAGACGTTCGAACGGTGCGTTTAGTATTCCCGCGGGCGTATTTGCGTTTTTCCAATGGACCATAAATCCACTTGTGTTCTGCCTATATCGGAATCCGCATAAAAACTGTTAACAACTTTTTTTCTCATCTATAGGGATTGGGTGTAAATTTTTAATATGATATCGTGATCCGAACTTTAATTTTCTGAGCACGTACATTTAGTAATGTTTATATATTTGGTCATATTATTATTATTTACTGTAATACAGAAATATATACAAAATTTTGTGATATTCTTATATTACAACGAAATGTTTTAATATTCGTGTTTGTAAAACATGTTTGTAAAATATTTGAGCACAATCTATTTACTGTGAAATCAAGTCTAAAGTGAAATATTTTTCCGCACAACACTATCTATACTTAGCTCACATTAATGGTCAGACATACAAAAAATGTCCTAACTCGTAACAGCCTACTTAGAATTGAATTGTTAGAATGGACAGACTTTTAAACGGAAGCGATTTATCACAATTGGCAGGTAAATGTTTACGCGAGGACAATTTGAGTTAAAAGCCCATGGCAAATTCCATAAAGGCATGGAGGCGTCGGCCGTGCCTTATCTCCCGTCAGCTCGTAAAATTGACTTTGTCACTGCTCATAAATCTTTCCTAAGGGTGCCATCTCCGAAGATTCTGTGGGACAGTCCATCAATAATCGAATATATTTACTTACATATTATTCCGTTATAGTGTATATATAGTTATGTGTTGTTACTGGTACATTTTTTTCTGGACAACGGCAATTATTTCGATTTAGTGTTACAGTTTATTTACTGAATAATGCCGGTAGAAAGTTAAACCGACATAAATAATGAGCAGAAGTTATTATAGAATAATTGAAAAACAATACAATTTATAATACACAGAAAACAACTTCCAATGCAGAAGTTAACATTTATTTAATGGTGAAGTCATCACGTTAACTTTAATGTAAATTTCTCATCAATTTTTTGTAATGTCCCATGGTAAATTTAAAAAGTTGGGAACACTAACTTTCCCGCTAAAACGGTAGAAAAAAAACGACAATATGGCATCCCACGACCGCGTTCCGATCCACGGGTCGGATGTTTACACAACAGCCGATGATTTAACAATAATCAAGCTTTATGCAAACGTTCCGCCGTGGTCCGAAACGTTCCGTTGCAACTTAGTTTTACAATTCGCAAGCTTTGTTTGAGTTTCCATTGTCGTTAAGCACTCCGATGAAGTTGTCAAAACTTTCTTTTGTTCGCGTCAGTGACTAGTGCGATACGTTTCATTATTTGAAATACAATATGTAAGTTAGGTTGGGTCGAATATTTTCGCCAATGATTTTACCTGGTCACAAGATTTTGTATCAATCGTACACTATTAACACAGGCGTTGCATGGTGACATTTATCAGACTACTATCCAAAATTTTATATTTCAACATTATTTTTATTCTTGAGTGTGAGTCACAAAAAGTTACAATAGTTTTATTCAAATTTTAACTGGCACGGAATGGCACTGGACATTTTTAAAGCATATTTTGCATAAAACGATTTGCAAACGCCTCGATTGGGGCATATGCCATTACTGGAAAAATTATGATGTTTTTAGCTGAGGCGAATGAATTGATATCGGATGCGTAGACGGCGCTTGCTTTCTGGACAGGAGCCAATAAAACGAGGTTGGGGGTAAACTTTCTGCGACTGGCAGTGCTCGTAGACCATAATTTTGTAGGGCTGGTAATAAATGTCACCGGGGACACTACGTAGCACTATCAATCCGGTTTTGCATCCACTATCGAGTGTCGCCATCGAACGGCGGCCATTTTGCCGCTTCGTGTGTTGGAGCGCCAAAAAGATAGTGCTGTCGTGCGAGAAAAACAAAAAACAGCTAAGCGCGAGTCGGCCAGTTGATTTGTGTTCAGTACCTCAGCGGGCGTCGAATACTAAATCACAATGTTTCGTTCATTTTTTATTCATTAATATTCATACAGGATCATTGATAATAAACAAGTGAAATATTTTTACTATTGAAGATTCATTTTTTTATATATTCATGCGTATAAGTGTACATTTTGCATAAAATACTTACTCTATTACAAATGCGAATAGTTGATATAAATACAAAACAATATTTAAACTAATGACATAATTTCAAGTAACGAAATATCTTAGCGCGGACCGCTAAAAGCGAAAAAAATATAGGCTGAGGGTTGCACGAACAAAAAACGCATGCCGTATGGCGAGCGTGCGCCGCGGTCGGTGCGTCGTCGCGGCCCGGGCGTACGAGATTTAGTCGCTGTGTCACTACAAAAACATTCACATTATTATTAAAAAATACTTTGCGGAAGTCATGGTCTGTTATTGTTTTATAAACAGTGTATTTGTAAAAGTACCAGACACGCCTCATCACGAAACGTAATCTTTTCTGTCTCAGCCTGCGAAAGACGGTCTAAATTGGCGTTTCATACATCCTGGAATCATTTAAGACAAGAGTAAATGGGCATTTTGAAGCAAGTGTGCTACACCCAAGACTGCATCTCGTTTTGCATCGGTGAGATATTTTTAAAAAATAAAAAAAGTACTAGCAAAGCCGCTGCTAGTTACTTGAGCAGTAGTCCAAGTACAACAGTACATTGATAAGAGCGGATGATATTGACAAATTGTCTGTTATTAATAAGATAACTGTAATTAAAAAGATTGTTATTAATATTACAGAAATGTCCAATCTCGTATTTTCATTTTAACAAGCCTAAGTACCATGCAGTAATTTTGCTTTTATTTTATAATATAAGCGACTTTCTTCATATCACAATGTTGATGATGATAAATTCGAATGGAATCATTTCGACAAAACAGGAATTCCAGTTCTCACCAAATATAAGGTAGAGATGTAATGTAAAGAGAAGTAAAAACAATTTCATGTAGAATATTGAGTCTTCTGAATTTGTGTCTAGATGTAGCTAGGAAATATCGTGCAACATTTCGAGGACAAGTCTCGAGAAATAAGAAATAAACTGTCCCCGTGACAGCGCGCTGCGTCTCACGGCAATTTATATCGGAAACATGTCAATAAAATATAAGAGCTTGCACCTAAAGAGGACGTAAAATGTTCCGCTTTTTACATGTACGAAAATATGTTTCTTCCATGTCTTCAACATTCGAGTAGTATGTTAGTGTATTAGTCTAGGGGCAGGTAGCGGAACTGAGTTAAATAAACCGCAACTTCACGCCCGTAATCCTGGAAGAGGTGGGCAGAGGAATGCTGAACACTCCCACGTTTCACCGATTACGTTTACTGTGGAACACGTGGTATAGCAGCAATAATTATTAAAATACTTACTACATTTATACGTAGGTATAAGCTCAGTCCGATTATCTCGCTGCATATAGGAATGGGTAGTTTGTCGAGTCACGTTTAATTAGGAGTTTTACAAGCGCAGGACCGGTGGAGCTACTTAGATTTATAATTAATCCTTTGGACAAAAATATATTAAATATACTTGACAGAGTTAATTCTATGCGTTAAGTTTTATGTACATTAGAACAGTTTAGAAATATGAAATACGCAAAAATTCTGTACTTATTTAGTGTTAAATGGAAAATATTATTATCATTGTCATGGTCAGTCTATTCTCGTCCACTGCTGGACATTCGCCTCTCCAATAGCAGATACTTAAAATAATGTAATGAACTTTTTTCTACTTTAACTGGATTTCATTATTCCTAAAACTAATGAGAGCGACATGTGCCTAGCTAATGCTATATTCGCGCTCCTGTTTTAAACACTAACTGAACTAACTCCGTCGCTCGGAAATACCACTATTTAAATTTCAACGTGAGAAGTTAAAATTTAAATAGTGGTGTTCTATGTTTGGCAAACGTTTCACATTTTCAATGTAATTTCGTACAGCATTTCATACTTATTAGATTTCTTCTAATCTTATTATATTTATGTGCTTACTATTACATAAAATATTACTGTATCAGAACATATACATAGTCGTCATATACACAGGAATAAATAAAGGTCGTATACATACGAATACAGACGGGGCTATAATATATGTATATTAACATAATGTGCTATATTGTATATTATAGCAAAAAGTATTAAGTACAGAAGCTATAACATAAAACATAATACCTTTGTGTTAATTATCTGCACTGTTGTTTTTTTCTAGTATAACCAAACAAAACAAACTATAATATATGGTAATATTCCTGGTAATAACTTGTACCTAATACAGTTCCATTTTGACGTCCTTAAATATTGTAAATGTCAATTGCATTACAACAGCGTAGCGTCCGCGACCACGACGCATCCGAGTCGAAACAAGAAGCCGGACAAAAAAACAAACGGAAAAATCGAAAGCTAAAAACGCAGTCACAAAACGTGTCTCGATGATTTATTTAACGCAATGTTTATGTTCTCCACTCCGACAGGACGTGAATGGTGTCTGTTCGTCTTAGTTTACATTAACTGCCACCAGCGAGCGTACGGCATCGTCTTTATTTACTTATCACTAGAGTTGAAATTGCGTACAGTCAGCCGCTAGATTAAGTTGGTCTTTTCTTTACTTAACAATCTTAACTTGATGTCTCACTGATCCTTATGTATGTTAACATAAGGTTTATATTTAACGGACTCGAGCGTTTATTGACTTTGTGAGTGGTTTCGTGGGTGTGGTGCAATGGGTGAGCGTGGGCAAGGAGCCTTGTCTTACCTCGTGGTTTTTATGACACATTACGAATGCAGATTCCTACCAAGATTAATTATAGATTATAAATAGCCGTAGCCGTTAAAACGTTTACTGCGGATTTTTATGGCCTTATGCCGCTTCTCGATTTTTATGGTGATAGCGCAAGGGCACGCGAAATTATTAAAAAAAATAGCGCTATAACAGTTATAACTTTATAAACTCAGACATAAGGAAAAAATATTGTCTTAACAATAATTAAGTTTATGTTTACATAAATTTTTTCATTGCGGTAAAGATGCAATTGCTTGTTGGGATAGGCAGTTTACATATGCCTTGCACTGCATCTATGCATTTCTAAAACTTCCGGAATAATTTGTACAATGTTCTTTAGTAGATCTGAAATAATAATTTGATCATGATTATCAAATATTTTTAATAATGCTTCCATTCAATTTGAACATAAAATATCTGCGTAATATCATTATTATTACGTGAGAGAGTTAACAGAACATATAAAATTAACATTATGCAACGACGCCATTAGTTTGTTAATCGTCATAAATTAAACAATAACCGGGTTGGTACGGGTGGTGTTGCCATAAACTACATAATTGTCTAATGTATGCGCGCCGCCCCTTGAGAAAGCGGTTGTCATTGTCAAACTCGATGGTGCAGTGGTACTAAGGAACTCATACATTAGTTCGAATATTATATTAATATTTTTTGTGTATTTACAAAAATCATCACGCAAGTATATACACAAAGGAGTAAGCAGAGGACTGTAGTATTCCCTTGTTTCATGAAACAGGATAATAAAAATAAATTCATTCAAATATTTGATTATATGTTGTCGGTATATTGTATCGGAGTTACGATCTTTACAAAAACACTGATGAAGCAATGCTTTCAATCCAAGAATAGCGTTTTCAACATGATGAAGAGTTCAACAAAAAAATACTACAATAACGTTGATTTTTTCGTTAAAATATTTTACTGAAGAACTCAATTTCATTGAACGTGTATCGGCCTTCCGCACAGAATATCGATACTGAATTTCCTTTGTAATTCATATTTTTTGACGTTCAATGCTGAATGCATTGAACGTCAAAAAATATAAGAGCTATTTCGGATATGTATTCTCTGTGTCTATAGAAATTGAACAGACTATCCTTTATGATATGTTGAGTCTATAATTCAGTATAGACTGTATATTGACAAGTGCAGTCAAAATAGATGAGTGGATTATTTATAACAAAGTACTTACAAATAAATGAAACTTAAATAACTTCCACGCTTACTTACATACTCTATATTATTAGCTATATTATTTTCAACAAACTCTGTAGTGAGCGAAAACGGTGTGTGAAGAGTGATGTTTGTAGAATAAGCTTCTTAGGTAAAAGTATTAAGAACTGTGAATTCGGTGTTCTAAAAAAAGTTTGTAAAAGCTCTAGTAGTCACAGTAATGATTATTACAATTATACTGAAACTCGAAAGTCCCATCAAAACCATTCGTAAGTTCGAGAACAATTGGTACCGCAATGAGTTGTAGATAGCTTTCAAATGTTATTCTGTAGCGTCTCCGCCCGCATCCTTCGAGGGGTGGAGAAAAAAGTCGTGTCCAGGAACGCGTCATGTGTTTGTTTTGTGGAATAATGCATTCATCATTCGTGAAGGTACAACCCTTCTCCGAGTTGACATATTTACTTTGACTCGAACCGGAGATGGGACACCATCGTCTCCATGCTCAATGTTAGCACAATACTACACTTGGAAGACATCGTGACTGACATAAAAGTATGTTTATAAATATATAAAATATACCATTGCATAGATTAGAAACGAATAGGTAATTTAATAATAATATGTAGCAATATCTTCGGACAATATCTGTTTGGTTGGTTGTGTTGGTTGCAAGTGCGACTGCCGATCGAGAGTTCCTGGGTTCGATTCCCGGTTCGAGACTTACAATTTTTTTCTAATTTAGGTCTTCTAGTAGTGGTGCATTAGACTCACCGCTTATTTCATAATGGAATGTAAACGTAATTGGTGAAAACTGGGAGTGTTCTGCATTCCTCTGTCTATCTCTTCGGGGATTACAGACGTGATGTTACGTTTATGTCTTCGGACAACTTTACGCGTATCTGATTTCTAACGACGTAGAGCTTGTACAGCGATAATAATAATTACTTTTGGTGAAATAATATTTGTGACGCATTTTATACACAATAATGCTTGAAATCCTTTCTATTATATTAAGTTAAACGGTTATTGGACGTTAAAACCACACGTATCCGAATTATCGTTTTCATCGGATCCACACACGGCGGCGAACACGTGTGGTGGGCCGGGAGAATGAACGGGGGCAAATAAAATTTCATTTCCCACCATGTTCCCTTGAGTACAAATAACCAATAAATTAATGCATTATTATTTTGTATTTAATAAAACTAAACATTCCGTTTTATTAGTTTAGAGTTGATCAAGCCGTATGTTCAAGATGCAATTGGTATGTAGACGACAAGTTCATTTTCTCATATAAATGTTTCTTATCATTAGCTGTAAAATCAAATATTATTTGCCTCTGTGTTAAAAATGATCAACGAAAGGTAATTTGTAAAGAAGCTTTTAGGCAAATATTACAATATACCGAGTCGATTTGTTATTTTAAAGTTTTTATATTATCATTGCAAATTTGTCATATACATTTACATCTTAACCTTTATAAAAATATACATAATTTTCGTTGTACAGTTCGCAAATTCCATTTAATACTACATATATATCTCAGTGTTCAATAATAGTCGTAGCAATAAAACGTCTACTCGATATTAATAAAAACTCGATTATAATGCTGAATAACACTAAATATCAAATTACAGCGTGCCGTAAAATAAATTATACGTCTCCTAAATTATATTGAATTACAACTATGTCACCGTTTAAACGCGCGTTTCGTTAAATTTTTATCGGAGTTTCTCGTAAAAACTATGAAAATGTAATAAATTTTGGGTTGTTTTGAATTTAATAGAAACATTCGCGGCGGTTTCACCTCAGTTCCGTAACACGAGAATATAGAGTGGCCAGAAGTGTCTTACTACGGATTGTCGATTTGATTAATTGCATTAATATTTGTACACTCGACTTGTCCATTTTTGTTTTTTGTCATATGTGTTTATTGAGTGCGCGATTACTTTCACTTCAACGTTGCTATACTACGCCTTGGGTCACTATGAAAAACAATTTTCTCAAATTTAGCAATAAGCTTGCGTTTTATTATGTGGTAATATCAGAATCTTTATTTTAGGTTCAAAAACGTAATTTCACGCCTGTAATCCTCGAAGGGGTAGGCAGAGGAATGCAGAACGTTCCCACGATTCACCGGTTACGTTTACGTCCCACTATGGAATAGGTGGTGAGCCTATTGCCATGCATCGGGCACATA
>DWEI01005673.1:0-10639 GCA_018245875.1 Mysoria ambigua | reverse complement strand
GATCATGCGTTACTTCAAATTATTATACTTAAGAACAGTAATTTATTTTATATCTTTAGGGGTAGCACGGAGGTTGTGAAGAAATATTTCATCTATAGAGGCGAAATTTTGTTGCCGTCCGGTGCAAATACACCACGGTATAATCGTTCACAATGTATTCCAGAAGTAAAAAGACTATTGACTACTTACTTGGTGTCCTAATACATATAACATTAGAATACCAAGTAAGTTGATAACTGAAAAATATCAAAATAATATACAATATACAGTCGGTAAAAACATTTACGAAAAATAGCAAATCAAAACTCTCACGTATAATATAATAATAAAATTTGTTTCATTATTACTAGTTCTCCGATGTTGTAACGGCTGGCAATACGGTGCAGAGGAAATCACACGACTGCAGGCTGTAGGTAATGTCGAAGGCGCTTTTTATACTGTTCTGGCTTATGTTATAGGTATTAACAATTTAATAATTGTAATCTTTATTTTTCCAAATGTTGTTCTGCAGTTACATATGTCATAGGTTTTATTTAAACTATAATATTGACTTAAGAGTAGTTCCTCAAAGGAAAAACAATATAAAACACCTTCTATAAAATAATATAATGAGCGGCGTAATATGGCTTTATAAATAAATTAGCATCTTAGTGTTTTGGACAAAAAAGAGATGTCCAATTTTGGGTTCAAATTGACCCATATGTTATTAAACCTAGATTTTGGGCAATTAAATTTTGCAATGAATATTCTTTGCAATACATTTAAAACACGTGCTCTGTATTAACAAGTTATGTTAAACATGCCCTAAGAAAAAAAAATCTATATAAAAACATTTGAATATAAAATAAAATTTTGCATACATTCTCCTCAATATGCTAAGGAAAAAAATATTATCCGAAAGCAATACTTACGCAAATATCCCTTAAAAAATCTAATGTACACCTATTCTGCCGACTGTACAATTCATTTACTACCATTAATTGTTCCCTGACCTTACATAATCTAGACGCGTTATAATACTCACATAAAAGCATGTGGCAGTGTTCAGTTGCTCGGATATTTGTCATTTGAACATTTATACATAACAATACTTAGAACACATGTTGTGTTATATCAATTTAAAATTACATAGTTCTTGCAAAACAGCTTACTTGTATGCGTACTTATTGCAGCATGCTTATAGCATACATACTTATTTGTATGATGCGAGTGATGAGATAATATTGAGGTTAATATGAAAAAAATAAACAGACATCTACACTCTCCCCCCCACTTCTCCCTCCACTTTTCCAGCCGCAACGAACATTGTGTTGTGTGAACACAGAGCTGGATTTACAGTAACCAGATGGTCGATGATTAACATATAAATATTCTGATATTATACAAGTTATCACTCCTAATTCCGAAATAAACGAATGGAGATGAGCAAGTTGCAAGAGCTATAGCAATATTAACATAGATGTAAAGATATGAAGAGTAAATTCACAGGCTCTATACACAATATCGTCTCCGAGAGCGCGTACGTACATACCGCGAGTCGAGATAAAAATAAATGCATCTTTTATAATGATTAAATGAATAATATTAAGAAAATACGTTGGCACAATGTGATACAATTTTATAAAATATGAATTCACTAATATGCGATGTTCACTGATAATGCGGAAGCAGTCTTGATTGGTCCAAGGTCGAAACAAGTAATGATAAAGGATTATTTACAATTTAATATTTAATATCACTTTTATATTTAAATCATGTCTTTACTCGATATATTATGTGTCAACGTTCCAAGTCTTTGTATCTAGATCATGTATGTGAATATCCACATATTATATTAGTGAAACACATGCTGAATACATCCAATTATCATAATTATCAACATGCCAATCCTTTATACGGATAGTAGTGGGTTCGGGTCCTCAGCGGGCATGGGATAAGATTAAATGAAATTATTCTGTACATCTGGAAAAGTACTATACAGATGTTCACATACACGATTTCTTCTTATATGGTAAAGATATAATTTTAGTCCTCTAAAAATTCATGTTGAGCAATGTCCTTCACCCGCACAAGGTGGCGCCAGCGGAGGTCAGTCCAGCTGTCACCTCCGGAGGCAATGTTCTATAGAGGCACCTGACCGTTTTAAAGACATAACGCATCGGTCGTCGCCAAAGTCCCCGTCGACTGCCTGGGCCCCTTCACCCTTGTAATCAACTCTTCACACTATCGCCTCCAAGGTCGATAGATCCAAGGTCAGTGGTCTCCTCTGAGCAATTCCATGAGCAAGTTGAAGCTTGGTCCTTCGCCATCTTTCCCCTTGTTGGCTGGGTTGAGCATCTCCTTACCAACTTGCATGAAGAACTATTTGAACAAAAGTTAAAATTATTTTAAACACATTTATTTTTTTAAACACATTTATTTTTTTAAACACATTTGTTTTATAATTACTTAATCGAAATGTTTCAAATATTGGATAAAAGTAGAATTGTCCTAAAGTTACAATTGGTAATTCGAAAAAAAAAACTAACTCTCTAATAAGCATTTGCTGACATGTCAATATTAGAACAGTCTAGAATGCAATAGGAGCAGTGAGGGCGACGCACCTGGCACGTGCGCTGCAGCTCGGGGATGCGCAGCAGCAGCTCGCCGAACTTGGCGGGCGCGTCGGGCGAGTGCGCGGCCGTGTACGCCTGCAGCGCCGCCAGCGCCTTCTCCTGCGACGCGCGCACCTTCTCCGCCTCGCGCAGCTCGGGCGCGTCTGCGCAACCGATCGCACGCATGCGGCTTGAGGCTTGCTCATTGTACATACGTCTCAGGCGGTAGCAACGTTTAGTGCGCCTTAACAAGTGTAGCATCCGTCGCGACGGAGCGGGAGGCGGGAGCTCGTGAAGGAGGACCTCGGATAGGTTTAAATTTCTAGAAAATGAACGTATGCAGTTACCGGAGGTGAGCAGCACGATCACTTTGAGCGCGACGTACTCGTAGCGGTCGACGCGCAGCCGGCGCAGGTGGTCCGTGAAGCCCAGCATGCGCTCGATGCACGGCGTCAGCCCGTACCTGCCGCACCGCGCGACGCGCGTCCATATTGAAATATACGCAATTGACCAAAAAACAAGCGTTATCAATCACTCACTGATATTCAGACATCTGGCATTTAGTTGCCTGGAGTTAAAAAGTATATAACTCCACGTCGTTCAGAAGTCGATTGCACCTTAAAAATTAAGAATTAAATATCGCAAGGATGTGTATACTGGCCGTCTCGTCGGTCGTGTCGAGGGGTCGTGGGTTCAAATGCCGGTTCGAATAGTATAAGATTCTTCTAAACATAGATATTGTAGCAGTGACACGAGTCTAAATTCGTGCCCCGTAGACGGCCATAGGCTCAACACTATTCCATAGTGGGACCTAAACGTAACTGGTGACACGAGGGAACGAATGTACTGCGCCCGCTGCCAACGTGCTCGAGGCCGGCAGGCGAGAGGCGGGGCGGGGGGCGGGGGGCGGTACGCACTTGGCGCTCTGGTGCAACGTGATGCCGCGCGGGCCGCCCACGCGCACCTCGCCCGGCGTGCCCACGCCGCGGTAGCAGCACGACAGCACCAGCAGCTCGCACCAGCTGTTGATCAGCAGGCAGATCTGGTCGTCGATCTGCAACGGCACGCCGCGTGCGTCAGTGGGGTCGTCGGTAGACTAGTTCTGTAACGTTGCTAAGCTACCATATAATACACTTCATTGCACTCTACACGCTGAACATAAATAACGAGAAAAGAAGAAATATATTACAAAACAAATGCTTGCAATATGGAACCCGGTCGCTCAAGTAGCGATTTATTCTAAACAACCTATGTGTGTTTAAATCTCCGTATGTTAAGACTAGACTAAGATAAATCATACAGTTGGTAGACGGGAACTTATAAAAATGTTACTCTAATATATATTAAGCAGCATTAAGTGAACAGTTACCGATATGTTCTTGAAGAGCGGCAGGCTCTTGCACCACTTGACGATCTTGTAGAGGCGGTGGTCGGCGATGTTGCACAGGTCGGCCAGGAAGTCGGCGCTGCTGTTCTGCGCCGTGATGCCGCTGGCCGCCAGCAGCGGGTTGGCGGACGGGCTGCCGCCGCCCGCGCCCTTGCCCAGCCGCGTCAGCTCCGACTCGTTGTACTGCCAGAGGTGCTCCACGTCCATTATTTCCTGCGACCGTCGAGCGATAGCTTATATCGAAGTGTTCGTTCATCTTGGTAACATATGCATAAACTCTCACTATTTCAAATATAATTGGACAAGGAAACGTGGAATTTACAAAATATCCATGGAGCTATATTTCTAATGTAAAGTATTTTAATTATATGTAAAACAATCTCATTGTAATAACTAATATTTTGGTAGAAGGCAATCCTTTACCGTATTTTAAAAGGTTTGGAGTAATGCTATTTTGTTCGTAATTTTATTCTGACATTCCAAATTAAATTACCGTATAGAAAATATTGTATAAAACAGGTACAGAATTATAATTTTACAAGCCATATTTATAGACATCCTTACTCGTCTAAAAGTCTACACACCTGCAATAATGGCGGAATGTCTGGCGTGAGCCGACTGTTGCTGGGTTCACCTCGGCTGTTATAAGACGCCGGGCCGTTTACCTGGCACACGAAAATACATATATTGTAAAATTAAATAAAACATCTGTTTTCAAGCAACACGACCAATTAGACAATCGAAGGGGCGGGGCGTTACCGAGGTGAGGCTGGTGGCGTGGCGCAGCGAGGCGGCGTGCGGCGCGTGCGGCAGCAGCGAGCCCGTGGACGCGGCGCCCGACAGCGAGTACGAGCACTGGTACGTGGAGCGCCCGCCGCGCGTGCGGTCCTCGCGGATCGCTGCGCCGCGCACGGACAGAGTATACAACTACCGCACCGACATTATCAATATATACCACGTATATCATTATATGGAAAGAGATCGGTTCTGTTACAACAAATCTATGACTGGTACAGGTACACTAGTATTTTCCTGTTAATTATTCGATTTTGCATTCGAGAAAACTCAGAATTCGAAAACAACGACCATGTAATGGTTGATGGTTACCGTGGCAAAAAACGCTAGCTCGTGGTGATTCCCCTACCTTCCAACTTCATGCCGCAGCCGAGGCACTTGTCGAACCGGCAAGCGGGGCACTTCTTCCTGGTGGCCAAGGTGACCGGGCAGTTGCTGCCGCGCAGGCACATGTAGTTCTTCCTGTTCTGGACCGTCCTCTTGAAGAAGCCCTTGCACGATTCGCACGAGAATATTCCGTAGTGGAATCCGCTGATTTTATCCCCGCAGATTGGACACGGACTGGAAAAGTAGACAGGTATTATTTTTTATGCAAATTTCTGCCTAATGTGTAAACAATGTGTAAGGAATGTTCTCGAACGTACATGTGGTTTGATATATCAGTAAGTAAATCTTCTCGATGTTTAGGGTAAGTCTTGTGAAATTGCCTTTATTTCCCTAAAATTGCTTTCAAACACAATAACCATGGAACAACAACTTTCTTTGAATTAAATGAATCTAATGAATGAATCATTAGATTCATTGAATTATTATTGAAATCAATTCTTCAAACAATCCGTTATTTACTGTTTTTGAGTCAACAAGTAGTGTTAGGTCGAGAAGAGATCGCTCTTCACATTTCTCCTAATATAGCCACGCGGCAAGGAGACCCTGGATGACCTGTTGATGAGCTGCTGGCGACTGATCCCCTGGTGGTGGTGCAGGCGCTCGTCGGCCGCGTCGGCGTCGTCGTCGTGCGCCGGCGACGCGGGGAACACGGCCGCCTCGCGGTACAGCACGTGCGGGTGGCGGCCCTGCGCGGACCAGTACGGTGCTCGAGTGTGCGAGCCACGCCACGGCGCCACGGCGCGCCGTGCTCGCGTGTGGCGTGGCGTACCTGCACGGGCGAGTGCGCGGGCGAGAACTCCGAGCTGTAGGAGTAGCACGAGGAGTGCGACGCGTCGCTGTTGTTGCGCGACAGCGACGGCGTGTAGTGGCGCGCGGGCCGCGGGCTGGCCGACGGGCTGCTGTACACGCTGCGGACACGCGCACCGACACCCGAACGTCACCAAGTGTTCTCCATTATTAGGAAAATTATTGTAGTACTAGATATATGCAACAGGTTAAAGGCATAAATTGCGTTTAAATTTGAATTAAAAGTGACTATTAACTAGTCTAACCGTATATATACCATGTAAGTATGTAACCAGTACAATTATACAAATAAATAATACCTGTGCGTATACATGGAGTGCACTGCCGAGTCGGTGCTGGCGCTGGACTGGACTCGCGGCAGGCGGCCCAGCAGTGGGGACCCGTGTAAGCCCAGCAGCTTGTCCATACCCACGTTTGGTTCGCATTTCAACTCTATAACGAGAAAAACAAATAAAATCCTTCTTATGTTATTCAAGTATGAAATTTAGCGATATACATAATATGTATTACAAGAGATTTATTTGCAAAATAAAAACGTTAATTAATTATGACGTAATTACATTTTGTATACACATATTATAAGCATCAAACATGATTGCAGAATCTATGCATTAGTTTCTAGGAGTGGTTTATTAAAAAAATCAAAGAGGTGCGATTTTTGTGACGCCGAGTGTAGTAGAAATCGGCTGAAATAACCGCTGACGCTCACCGGACAGCTGCGTCTCCTTCTTGATGGTCAAGTTCTGTATATCGGCGGCGGCGGCGGGCGGCGCGGCGGGCGCGCCGTGCTCGTAGTGGTCGCACAGCGGCAGCGACGCGGCGCTGCTGGCGGGCGACGCGGGCCGCCGCGCCAGCGACAGCGACGAGCTCTCCGTCAGCACCGATATCTGGCGGGAGGGAGGAGGTACGCTGACCAATTATCTCAACATAAGTTGTATACCCATAAGAGTAAGTCAGAGGAATGTAATACACTTAAATGTTTCACTATGTTCGTCAACAACCTTCTATGGAATAGATTTCCACAGTAAATTTGGGACGAGCAGAAATTTGCCGTTCACCAACTCACTCTGTTCATGCTGAGGCTCCGCTGATGCGACTGCAGGGGCGCCGCGTACTTCAGGTCCAGCACCCTCTGGTCGTCCAAGCTGTGGAACACTTCGCTCTTCATGGGCTCCGTCTTGATCGTCACGTTCCGGAGCGTGTCGATCGAGTCCCTGGACGACTGCAGGTCCAGGGAGCTGCTATTTTCATCTGGATGTTGAAGATTAAACAAATTAATGAAATCCTTGGTTCTATGTAAATCCTAAAGTGGAAATAATGAACGACAAAATTTGCCCTTTGGTGGTATTAGTGCTACGGTTGGCTGCAACCCTTTTCCTTCATCCTCATCATCATCGTCATTCCATCTTCTCCAGCCCATTGCTGGGCATACGTCTCACGTTAGTCCCCAATTATAACGCGAATTGGCGGAAACACTTCTGCCATTAATGACCAGACAAGGCAACCCAAGAGTCGACGAGGCAAGTGTGAATCAACCATAAATATAATTTTTCTGTACTATGGTTCCAATTCATAATTCTTCGTCACACCTTTACTTGAACAATCACCAAAGGTAAAACTGTAATTCATTTAACTATGATTTTATTAGATCTAAATAAACATTTCATTTGGTCAACATTGGTTAATTATATCGCGATAATCGAGTTCAAAAACCATTTGCAAATCAACATACAAAGTAATTCGACATACGACCAGATTGGAGCATTAGACGGCTGTTTAGTCTAGACATCTCTTATCGCGAGGCGTTCTATTTCATGGATCATATTTTGCATCTGTTCCGTTGTTTCTGAACAATTTGTGCTCACGCGGCCGCTCGGATGTTATTAGTAGAATGCCAATAGTAAATATTTTAGGATATCCAAAGTAGGTTCGGAGAGATTGCGATAATGGTGTTCCGTATATTTATATTATCGGATTCATTCATTAATCAACCGGCCTGTTTAATCAATAAATAGGTCGAAAACGTAACATTTCTCCTGTAATCTGCGACTAGGTAGGCAGACGAGTATAGTACGCTCCCACGTTTCACTCTTTACATTTACGATACAACCGATAATGGAACAGAAGATGAAGCTATTGCCATTGACCGGCCATAAATAAATGAATGCTATACTGAGAGTTGTTTATAATACAAATATAAAAATACAATTTATTTAGCTGCTATTGTGATTTCACGATCAACACACACGATTCACCAGTCACGTGCATGTCCCACTATGGAACACGTGGTGAACCTACCAATCGAGCACATATCCAAACTCGGAACCATTACTAGAAAATCAAATTACAAAATTTTGTAAAGTTTGAAATGATTAAGACGGTTTAACTAATTGTCTAACGCCCAGTGCTCGCAGCGGCGACGTACTACAAACCGCCACGCACCGTTAGCGGCGCCGGTGTCTACGACCATCGCCTCGCAGTCCGACAGCTCGCCCTCCCACGACATGGGCCGCTCCTGCTCGCCGTGGTCGCGCTGGCCGCTCGACGAACGTTTTTTCTTGTTGCGCATGTTGACCTGCGAACAGCGTTCAATGTTATTATGTCGTATCATTTGTCACCAATTGTACGCACCACGGGTGGGGTACGTCACAGGGATGTTTAACACACGAGTACCGCTCTCCTCGGCCACCCTCTACGGGGATTACAGGCGTGACGTTACGATTATGTTTTGTTATATTGTTGTTAAAAGAAGTGCGCTACATGAGGTAACACACTTCAATGTTGAAATGCCCCTTCATTTTCTAAAACTGATGATTATCAAACTCATACATGGCTGCAACTGTGTTGCAATTGGCGGAGCTACGGCCAAGTGGCCAAACCGACCCTCGGGTGCATATCAGCCGCTATTAAGAGGCTTTCGAGGAGGTTGAACGATCGTTACTTAGATCGTAGTACGATGCTTAGTAAGGAGTCCTCGAAAGCAAGAAAACACTAGGAATTTGCGATCCGTCCATATAAATTTTCTGATTTGAATTATATGTGTAACGTTATTTTTTTAAATCTAAATACACATTAAGAGTTAAAAACATATTTCCTTATTTCACCTTGTCAAGGACAAAAACCGATGATACTAGGAGATAACGCGTGATTCATGCTAGATATATGTACGCCGCACCGGAAGTTTGGATAAAGACAACGTGGAATGATAAAGTTGACTGAAATTATGTATTATTTCTAATTTACAACTTTCGTGGTGTTCTCTTGGATATTAGAAATGATAGACTATAACTTTACCAAAACGTTCATTAAAGTTATTTAAGTTTTGCTACTCATCAACATTAGTATGTTATATTTGCTTTGATGTTGAAGGGCAAGATGGCTAATTGAATTACAGGTGCAACAGCAATATCGAATTCAACGTGCCTTAATGTGCTAACACCTGCTCTATGGCCGTTGATCATAGAGCTTACGTGAGAGTAGATTTTTTTTATTAAGTAATGGCGGCAATATTTTTCATACCAGACTTACCGACTCGATTTTTATTTAAATGTTATTAATTTTAAATTTCATTTAATCATTGGTTATTTAAGAACGTGTTTGTCTACGTGAACGTATTTGGTTGAATTAAGAAGAATGAGGTATATGTAAGAATAGACATATTTGACACTCAGTGCTGTGTGCCTACGCCGTAAGAGACTTGGCACGATAACATGATAATAATAAAAATATAAGTACCTATACGGGTCACTATAGTATAACTAATATTGACCGGAAAACGAATATGATTTAAAAATAAATCATGGCCGCACTCCGTTTAAAACTAAAAGTATCCTTATATTAATAAATCTTGATCGCTTCTTTGATTTCTAGATAGTACAAAATCGCGATACCCTTTTTGTATACGATACTAAATTTCGATATTTTCGATCACTATCGATGTCAATTATCGATAAATCCTATCGAAAAATTCCTTCAAACTGAATCATTGTTGATTATCGTTCCATATTGTTCAACAAAATTCAACAAATTATCCTTCGGTATATCACTTACTTCCCTTCACTGATTCAGGGTATAGATTATGAATAAATTTCAATCATTCTAGTTTGTACATACTAGGTAAGTAGATTGCATTAGCAATGTAGCCAAAGTAAATCAAAAACACTTAACTATAAGCTGATAAAAGGCTATACAGTACTGGTATTCCGGTATATAGTGTGTAATGAATCAAAGATTGATCGGAATGCTATTTCGGTCTACGTAAACCTAATCTCACGCCTGTGATTCCCGAAGAGTTAGGTAGAGGAGTGTAGAACACTTCCACGTTTAAAGTTAGGTTTACTTCCTACTATAGACGAGGGTGAGCTTTTTGCCATACGCCGGATGCACAATCAGACACCAAGCCACTACTAGAAAATCAAAGTAGTAATATTCACCCAAGATTTTGCCAAGCCATGCTTGCAATTAGCACTATCAACGAGGCGATCATTCGGTTTACGACTTCATCTAGCGGTGTAATTATCTGATCATTTCATTTCTAAATAACAACAGAAGCATATTTCCCCAATGGCTTGTTAATATATGTTTATAAGTGTGGGTTAGTTGGCCAATAATAACACTGTATTAGTTAATAACTGCTTATATTTCACTATGGATCTTAGCGGCGTAACAA
>DWEI01005672.1:0-10640 GCA_018245875.1 Mysoria ambigua | reverse complement strand
CTTGAACTTTTCCATTACATACTCGTAGGTACTTTAAAGTGAAAACGAAACAGCATGGAAAATTATGAAGCTTCGCAATATAAGAGTAAATTCCTGATTAACAGTAGAGTGATAAAGGACAATAATGTATTTAATTAAATTTAATATGACAATAATAACGCAAATCTAAAATATTTAAAATTAATGAATAAATTTTACATTTTTATGTAAAATTAAAAAACAACATTTTAATTATTTATTCAACTTTGAGTTTGTAACGAGCATGATATCTTACGATTTAAAAAAAATACTTCACGCCTGTAATCCCCGAAGGGGTAGGCACCAGTTACGTTTATATCCCACTATGGAATAGGTGGTGATCTTATCGCCATGCATCAGGCACATATCCAGACTCCGAACCACTACTAGAAATTCTAAATTAGAAAATTTTGTAGTCTTCGACCCGGGAATCGAACCGTGGACCTCCGGACCAGCACGACCAACGGTATAATCAATCTTACGATTAATCTGTCTAAAATTACACTATATGAGTTCGTTGCTCACATAAAAGTAAGCATTGTTCGAAAAACCGTCTAAGCTAACTCGTTTTTAAGGGTGGCAACAGACGAACAATTTTCCGTTTCATTCTTATACGAGTCAACTACAAGAGCACATCAGACAATACAACGTAACATCGAGGCTGTAATCCTCTAGAAGTAGGCAGATCTAAGCATAAAATAATAGTTTAAATTTTATCGCAAGGTAAAACAATCCTTGTACCTATATTGTAACCCTATTTCTAGAAAATTCCTTTCACCTACATTCATGAAAATCCTTACATGTTCACCTGTTAATCAAACTCTGGATACGGTCTATTAAGATGTTTTCTAATTGTAAGGCAAGTTTCTGTGGCATTGCATTAAAACAAGACAGATTGAAACGTAAAAATAGTAAGCCCGTGTATTCGGCCTAACACCGCTCGCACCGGACCGTGTCGCTAAGCGTATTTTAATAACCTCTGTGATCGCACCGTGCCTACGTAATTACTGTTTATATCATCAACACTCGCCCGACACAATTAAGTGAGTTTTTTGGGAATGCGACAATCACGTTTTGATTGCCGCCGTAAAAACTTGCGCGCCGCCCGCGCTGTGAAATAACATTTAGCCGATGTCACATTTTTAAATTTATTTCTTCATTTGGGTGCGCGGTTTAATCATTGTGAACTGTACATATACATATATAGGTAGCATACAGTAGTCATACATATGTCATTAGATTTGTTCTGTTTTAGCTTCGACACATGAGCAGGACATATATATTTTTGTATTTATAACTTTGAACACAATTACTTTTAATTTTGATGTGCTATATATTAAAGGTTAATTATGAAGTTGTACTAAACGCAATTTATACTAATTGCAAATGCTAATATTAATAATGTACTTACCTGAACAATCAAATGTTATGTTTTCTAAATTAATTACACTCTTAGGATTTATTGTCGTACTCGTCGCACTTCAGTGATGTCAGTGTGACCATGTCGATGTCGTTAGTGTCCGTTAGAACGACGATTTTGTTTTCCGTCACATTTAGTTGTCTAGTAATTGGTGTCGAAAAAATGTAATTCCGCGTCTCACGGCGAGCCGGGCGCGCCTCGAGATCATATCACCTAAACTGCTCTTTACATTAATTGTGACCGAGACCCATTGTTGTAGAATGACGTTTAATTTTAGTATAATTTTCAAAAATTTTTCCCACCGGCTCCCCTTCCTCAGACGAATCGGCTAGTTTAAGTTGCATTTAAACTGTTCTGTAATGTTATAGTCGTTAAAAATTTCTTTAATCTTTCATGAAAAGTCTTCGGCATTATTTATAACGATCGCTTTGAAAATACACTTTCAAAGTTCACGAAAAAATAGACCCTATATTCAATAGTCACTAAAGATATCGAATGTATATTATAATTTTAAATAATCCCCTATATCGATGAGTACAGTCCTAAATGAAAATCTCAGGAGACGATTGACATTTAATCATCGTATATCAAAATTATACATTTTAATTAAAATCTTGCTTAAGTCGCGATTCTCATGGAATCCACTCCTACGCTTAAACTTTCAACTCGGGCCGAAAAAAATCACCCCACCTATATCTATCACAAATGTGTTAGATTAAAAAAGAACGAATAAAACCCATCTACACCTGTAACCAGTATTTCCACGTGGAACTGGGTTTTTATTCAGGATTTGCTGTACGGTACATTACCTGAAATTGAAGCAGTGGACGATCATCGGTAGACGAATCTGGACTTCTGGAATCTGGATCTTTATTATACACATAGTTGTGTAAAATAACGGTTGACAGCTTACATTTAAGGAGTTTTAAATTTAAAATTATGAGAAATAGATGTCGCTATACGCGAACATTGTGCAATACAGATTTATACAGAGATATATCAATTTAAATAGTCTCAATAAATGACACGTCGATCAAAATATTATGAGCGTTGGATTCATGATTTATAGTCAAGTTAGATTGGAAATGAGAAGATTCAATTTAATGAAAATGAGTAACGGTGTCATTTACCTCATTGAGTTTACATATTTAATCTCATTCATTTTAGACATCATATTACTATATTTTATTGAATTCTTAATGAAACAAATATAAACTTTTAATCAATATAAGATAGACATTACGTAGACATGACAAAGTGTAATTTGAAATGATAATTTTTAAACGCTAATAATAAAACCAGCGTCAGCCTAATGAATATCTTATTAGTAATACGACTCGATCCGAAAACTGCTAAACCTTGCAATATTAGTGATAGTTTAAGTGTGAAAATAACACAAAGATGTAACATGTGTTCTGGAAGATGTCACACACCCGCTAGTGGAACCATATAATGAGGATAAGTATTAAAATTATTTACAAACGTATTCATATTTTATCGATGCTTATTAAAGGCCGGCTACCACTCGCGTCGAGGTGAGAACGATGGCGACCCCCGCTGTTAGGCGCGAGACGGCACACATCGGAGAATTTAATGCAAGTTATGACCCTACGTTAGTTTTTTATCATTTTTTCCTGTTTTTTCTTATACCATGGACGCGCTTAGTTTAGTTTTAAGTCCTTGTAATCTCATAAACATGTAAACTTAACTTTGATATTTTAGCTAAGTGTTGTAATTTTATAGAGTAAATGAAACGGACACATTCCGTTTAATACGATTACTTAAACTTCGACTTGCATCAATAAAAAAAAACAACACATGTTGTAAAATTCCGCACGAGTACGATCACAAAGTATGTTATTTGAAATAATGACAGAATGACAGTCCAACGAACAACATCGAACGAACAACGCATTTTTGTAAATAGAATATCTGCCCGTTAATTACAGTAGCGCTCATGTGAATCTGTCGTCGTAAACACGCTGTCGAACACCTCACGCCATTAGCTCGCGAGCTGGACAAATAGTGACGTGTTTACAGTCGCCGCGCAAACATCGACAGCGTAGTTTGCGTTACGCATCACTAGCGCGTGTTTGTGGAGGCGCCCGGAGCGAGCGCGGAAGGGCTACCCACTCCAACACCGCCAGAGTTTACTGTGTTCATATTGTCATTTTGAAAATATTGTTGACGCCGTTCGCATCCTGTCATGCGCTTTCTGCGGTAGGTTTCGTTGTCGAACCCACTGGAATACACTCGAGTGTCTTAGGTGAATCGAGTGAGATTTGGAGAAGAAATAAAATAAATAAATTAATTAAAGGGGTCAGTAAGTGTGCTATAAAAAAACTAATTGCTAATATGCTACATGTATTGTAAAATTATACTACATATTATAGATATGTTAATTAATACACAAAATCGTAACGAATACTTGTGTTCAGCACATAACTATGCGTCTTTCCTTATACATTCCCTTATACCTTCTGTAGAAGCAAAACGAGTGAATATACTTTAAAAGTGCAAGTTTATTGCAAGTCTTATGGCGATGTGACAAATCGTTTAATAGAATCTCCTCGTGTTAACGATATTGCTAAATTGTTAGAGTCATTTGCATATCTGTGCACTAGTATTTTTTGCCGGAGCCGGCAAATCGATCCGCGATGGACTGCGTTTGCCGCGTAGGAGACGCGTAATGACTGGAAGTTTACTTAAACTACAACCACTTGCGGTGCAAGAAGCCATGATAATTTTTGCATATCCTCTCACATTATCTGCGAGATAATGTAATAGTTTACATTTCAGTCTACTCCGGAGGTCTGGGATTCAAATCCTGCCACGCACCTCTGCAATGTCATTGGGTTACACTTTGTAATTATATTATATGCAATTGTAAAATCTAATATCAGCCCCAAAACATTCTTAATCCATGATGTTTTCGAAACGTTCTTAAATCTGTCAATTGTACAAGGCTACCGTGCCATAAAATGTCCGATGTCTGGTGATGATAATGATCAACTAAATGTTTAAAATCAGTGCCCCTACTGTACCCTGAATTCGTACAAACCTGTATCAACATTACTAGGTGACACCATATTAATTTATCGCCATGTCCGATTCCAATTTCTAACATTTAGTAATTACAATTCAATTATTTATTATTATTTGATGTCATGTACACTTTAATATTTTCCATTATTTAAAAACGCAAGGCTCAGTACACTTATTGTTATTTCCAAAATCGTGTCCAATGTTTTATGCGGCGCGTCGGATAAAAAATTGTATTAAGTATTATGTCACTTGCTTAATAGGTTTAATATTCAAATCGGAATCGTGTTTGCCTTTAATGTGTTTAATCAATCATAAGCCACGATTAATTACGTAGATACGCTCGTCCGTCCGTCTGAATGTCGGGCCGGGGACTTTTAACCGGAGCTATAATACGCACTCCATTGTCCGATTCTGTGTAATCAAAAGTTCAAGGTCCAAAAATGAGATGTTTATTAATTAGCCGCGTAGAAATAAGCGGGTGCACAGTACATACCTACTGAGTTACCATTAGCGAGATAAGCGCGGACGTGTCTCGAATTTTTGGATCATTAATACAATGTACAAGGATGTTTAATTTTGCTACAATATGTTAATGTGTTGTAACTACATACATTCTATATGTACGTCACCGCGAATATGAGCGTTTAAAATGCTTATTGAATACAAATTATTGTTGCTAACATGTGCCATGGAAAAATACTATATATTTGTGTAGGTAATCCTCAACCGAGCTGTGCATTCTGGGAGTCGAAGTCCATCCGCCGGTCATCGAGAAATAATCACGAAGATTAATAAAACAGAACGGAACCCGAGACACTTTAGAGGGCGATAACAATAATTAACGCGAAACACGGGGACAGAAAACATGATTTATTGCGCCAGAAGAGACATTCTCGTTATATTGAAACGATAAAACCAAAACTCAAATTAGATATCCATCTGAATACGTACAGCGACCGTACCGTTTTCTAATTAAAACCACTATAGAGGTGAATAATCAAATATAATAAGTGATATACAGCCATAATCTAGTAGAAAATTAATTAAGAGCCGTTCCGATTGAAATCAGTATGACCGCGTCGATTATAAGGGTACGCTCACACTGTGCGCATCGTGCACCGAACACAACTAAATTAACGATGATACGCGCATATTTGATTTGCCTCTTAACTTTGTCTGATATACTATCATTTGTTTGAGAGCAATTAATAGAACTAAACTAAAAATCATTCCATTTTAATACTAATTAATTTTAATTAAGATGAAAGTTCTAACGTAACTATATACCAAGAATTTTAATTTCCTGTTTAATAATGATGATTATATTGTAAAATTTATGAAACTTCTACGCAGTTACTAGAATATTGTTAAATTGCGAGCATGTTTTATGTATTTATTTTAGTTCGGCGTGCTTGTGTTTTATATCGAAGATATATATTCAGTCGCACCAAAAAGAACGTCCAGTATGAACGCGGCACTAGTCAGAATGTGCCGAGTAACGGTCCGAGATGGGCTTCCTACCGGTTTTACACGATGTAGTCTCATTACTGAGTTACCAGCCGACTCATTTGTCCAAACTAGTCGATCTATTCTACAAACTCTCTTTTCTAAGCGCACTCGGATGCTGTGTTGCATGCCATGTTTACGGATGTTCATATAATTTGGAGTGTGTTCTAAATTTTATTGTTATTACATCTCTACCATGTTCCCTACGGCGGAGAGTAGGCAGAAAACACCGAGCGTTGAGAATCACTGTAGAGCCGATATTGATACAGAACTCAACTAATATGTAACATGTATGTAGTACATAATAACTAGGTACAGAAATAACGTACAATTCTTTTTTCGGTAAATGGAGAGAGACTTTTTAAATCCTCACATAATAAGTATTATATCATCACGCCATGTCTCTCACGGAGTAAGTAGAGTGAACAAAAAGAAAGTAGCCCGTCAAGTTTGTGTGGGTAAAAATTTATGGCGGTCGATGTCCTCTGCCTAACCCACGATTATAGTATATAGCAGCAAATAAGTACGAATGCACGGTCGGTGACTGCGCGGATGTTTCTTCATATGAAATTGCATTTGTGATTTCAAAATCCCCGCGCGTAAGGGTACTGCGCGGAGCAGCGGAGCACATCACGCGGTTGCATGCTAAATCCGCAATTACACGTATTATTATAACGACATCATCTGAATTTTTGCTCCGACGTGTTTTAAATTAAATTGGTAGAGTCCTATTGGTAGAGTATAGCCCGAGACAAAGCAATCAAGGTGAAACATGTGTAGTTTGTATTACTTGTTTTAAAGCCAACTACATATTTTAAAAGAACATTAGAGTATCTACTTAATATGAAATTATATCAAACTGTCATAATGTAATTATTTTATTATTTTGATGTACACAAATTAAAATTTTTAATTAATTATTTTACTCATCAATACGATTATCTTTGCATTGCACACTTCTATAATATGACTATCATTTATCTCTTCGTCACTTTTGACTTTTTCACCAAAGCTCTACCTTACTCCCACCAGTGGTTATACCTTGTAATCACGGAAATATATGATATGGCCATCTTATACTCAAACGACGAACAAAACGCTCAGCCCCTGCCTCCGTCGCTGGTGACAGGCCGCGGTCAACTAACAATCCAATCGGACCGCGCGACCGAGCGCCGCCGCGACATTTCGCTTTAATCGTCGCCGAGCTGCCGAGATCCTGGTGCGTCTAGGTCGACGCGGAGTCGGCGTGTGTCATATATGTTGTATGCAGTACACACGATCGCGTGCGCGGCTCCGGTGAGCCAATACTGGCCTGTACTGTGGTGCATTTATAACTATAATTAAAGAGAAAAACGAAATGTTCAAAGCGCACTTAGGTCCACCTGTCTGCAGATGCTGAAGGGAGAGTCAAGTCCCTGAAACTGACGTACGTACGTAAATAGACAGGTCGCTTCCTTATAACTTTTGGGAACGAAATGTAGAAATCTAGTCGCAAGGGTAGGAATTATAGAATATTAAGGAAATCCTTGAAAATAATAATAATTATTATTACGTACATTCTAATTATATTCAAATGTTTCTAGATCATAGATAGAATATTAACGAAATCTTAGAATATAATTGAACGGAACACAGGCATTCGTAACGTTTTATTAATCAACTGAAATATTCACGAACACCAATGAATAATATCTAATTAATTTGACCTTTATTTGAGACAATCTGTGTCTAGTCAATAGATGTCTCTAATTGTACACAGAAGTAGAATCGTACATATTCGCGTAATGTTTGTTTGTTTGTCTGTAAACAGCAATGAGATTGTCAAATCTAGCATCCGTGTCGCAATGAGTGCGACAGACACGCTGATAGAAACATCAGTAGCGCGGTCATATGTACGACTACACGCACATACGTAAATAATTCGCAGTATCATCTCTAGGGGGGGTGCACGGTAAAATCTACTCTAACGCGTACGTCCGAAATGCGAGATTCGCCCGAATCGCACACAAAAGGGCCGAGTCGGAGGTTTATTTAGGAATCCTGCCGTGTGTACCGTACGTTGTCCATTCATACAATGTCACCTGCTATTCCATTGATAAAGTAGACACAGTTTCAAGGCTAGTTCCCGTGTGACACAATAGTACTACAGTTGAAGTGGGCACATCGGAAAAAGATTAAGGCCACGAGGCGGCTGTTTATAACTACATATCGAAGTTATATAAGCGTAGGTACTTCTAGGAATTTTACCCACATAACTAATCTGCGTCTGGAGAAAGCGAGACATATCAATTTGAAAATAGCAAATAGTTGTACAATAGAAATAATTAATTAATATGTAGTGTAATTAGTTTGGAAGAAATTCAAGTAATTTATATTGTACAGATACGCAACGTAAGGATTGCAAAAAATGAGGTTATAAAACTTTAAAATATAAATCTGACTTTGGTGTTCGAAACACCCGGGACGCTTCTTATCAGGAATTTATGACATCTGAGAATACATCCCATGCCTAGACGATTAATTTTTAAATATTTCAAATATACTACGTTCGATAAATATAGTTTCAAAATCATAGCTTCAAAAATTATTTTAAAAAACGAATCAGTCATAACAAGATCCATCAGTAGGTACGTACTATGACGACACGCGCTTGGTAATTAGTGACGTAATAAAATTACATGGATTTTTAAAATTCGAATGGGTCACAGCCGGGCTCGCGATGGAATGGTCGCTTTTATTTTTCAACTCCACAGAGCGCTCAGGTAGTGTTGTAGGTAAAACATCCAATGGTTGGTGATTCCGCTACTGGTTTTACGTCCCTCGAACCATTATCTAACGATGACTTGTGTCAAGACACTTTTAATTCTAAAGCTAAACAATATTATTTGTCGTTGCCAACCTCTTGTTCATTTTTAATGTTTCCTTTGTTATATTCATTCCCAGCTGCTAAATATATTTATATGCGTAATGCATATACATTCGCGTATTGTTTGCATATTTTGTTAAAAGCATCAGATCTGATGTTGTGTTGGTTATATTAAAAGTGACATCCCGTCCCAATATTGTTTTTTTTTTATACAGAAAGATTCGTACCTACAATTTTTATAAACGTAGGGCCTACGCAAGGGTTTACATAGGAGTGTTAGAGAAGAGTGTCTTCGCGCCAAAATTGTGTATTAAATGTCGATTTTTCATATTAACTTTAATTGAAAATAATAAGTAACAGGAATAAGAAACAAGCGGAATTTAACGATAGAAATTAAAAAAATACACTGTCACAGTTATGGTCTCGGAAAAATAAATTTTGGCTAGACCACTTGTGCCCGATAGAAATTATTTCTTCCCTAAACAAATTCATAGCAAATTATACTTATTTAATTATATCATCACTCAAGATCCCCTAAGGGATAGGCAAAGAGCAACGAGGGCAAAATATTCCTACAATCTAATTGTTCTATTCTAAATTCGTTTGATAACTAATTGTATTACAACTATATCGCACTATTTGCAGGATCATATACATTTTATTTCCATACGCTTTAAATTACCTATCTACTCGGCCTAGTTTAAATTTGTATTACGAACATTCTGTTTCAAGCTCGCTCGTGTTAGATCTGAGTGCCATTAGCCCACTAAGCAAGGGTGCGTCGGCGAGGCGGCCGGGCGCTACAGAATCCACGTGTGCTTAGAACAATTGCCCAATGAAATTGAATGTGGCATATACAGAGAACTTAGAAAGCTATGCAGTGCTTCAAATGAGCATAAAAACATGCCGAATATTCGTATTTTTATAGAAAATTCTAATATATGTCATACCTCCAGGTCTCTAACGAGGTAGAAGGCGGTGCGTGCTAAATTTCTGCTACCTCCCCCACCTTCCAGAACCTGGTCTCTTTGGCTAACGTAGCACATTCTTAGTCTCCTTCAACACCTGGTAGGCAAAAAGAATGTACTACAAGCCCACCATGTACCTTATAAAGGTTTAGATTCCACCATAAAATAAAAGGTCTGACTATTTTAAAGTACAAACACTCATTAATATCCGACCCGCAAATCGAATCTAACACCTGTGCACCATGAGTCGCGTCCGCAGTCACTCCGCCAACGAGGCAGTCAAATTTATTATTATAACGAGTGATAGATAACATATAATACTAGTAATTCAAATAGGCTCATTCTGTTTCTAACACCGTCCGCGATAAATACTGATGGTTGTGACTAATACGACACGTTGTATGAAGTTGAACTTCTGTTCGGTTTTTTGTTCCATTCTAAGTAGACTTTGGCGGCTCTGATTCATGACGCTGACGCAACCGTCGCTACTTGGCGCTAAACGCAAATGATTTTGACAAAAACTACAAGTTCTTGTATCAAACAAGTCGCTGGTATGTAAGGGGGACAGTGCATGAAAAGTTTTGATAATTCTGTACAAAGTTTAAATAATTGTTTAAATTGCGCGCGTTATGTTTACATTTGGTTGTTTTATTTGTCTGCGTTGGTGTTATCTGTTGTGATTAACTTCGCATATCTATAATACCTTGTAAGTTTTAAGTAATACAATTAATTAAATTGAAACGTAACTTCACGCCTATAATCCCCGAAGGGGTAGGCAGAGGGATGCAGAACATTCCCACGATTCACCGGTTACGTT
>DWEI01005671.1:0-10640 GCA_018245875.1 Mysoria ambigua | reverse complement strand
ACACACACACACACACACACACACACACACACACACACACACACACACACACACACACACACACACACACACACTCATACGCATGCACGCACGCACACGCACGCAAACGCACACCAACATTGAAAAACGCCCATACATAGTACTTGTACACAAACACTACAGTGATATTAAGGCCACTGCGCTGAGGGCTCACGCACCCTGCGCCGGGTCGGCCTCGTCGCGCCACCACTTGAAGATCTGCGCCGTGCGGCTGTGCAGCGTGTGCATGAGGTCCAGCAGCTGCAACCCGCGGTACATGATCATTTCACATCCGTAGGTAATAGTTACCTTACGACCTTACGAATACCTTCATTTTAAGTTTTCAACAATATTCAAAAATTGCGTTACGTAATACTTAATGCTCCCTTTGCTACTTTAGCGGCGGCCATCTTGACATATAATGATACTGAATATATAACATTTAATTCACAACTTGTGGTCAGAATTAAAGTTTAAATTAGGGAAAATGTCAACTACCAGGATTGACCCATACAAATGACCAATAAATAAACATTAAACATGTTAAGCTAAATAAAACCGTTGCATTATAAAAAATATATTTGTTTTGCGAATCAAATTGTGCTTGTTACAATTATGGAATTATACTTCGGTCACCATAATTATTATATAAAGAAAATATTTGACTTTTCCACCTCGATCACACTCAGGGTAAAATTAATAAAAATGAAGCAGCGTCACCTGTATGCTGACGTTGTGGTACTGGTCGTGCGCGGCGCCCGGCTCCTCGTCGCTGGAGTCGTCGTCGGCGCGCGGCCGGCTGCGCGACCTGCGCGAGTCCCTGCCCTTGCTCGAGCGGCCTGCTGCGGGGCGCGCGTCGGCACATTCAATTAACCGCATAAATTACAACACACCACACGAAACATTGGTGAATGTTGTTATAACCTTATTTTGATGATCGAAGCATACAAATTTACCATTTTTAAATTTGTATGCTTCGATCATCAAAATGATGAAACTGTTATTGTCGTAATAAAATCATGTATGGTTAAAGCGCGCACCGGGCTGCAGCGTGGCGCGCGCCAGCACGCGCAGCGCGCGCGTGGCGGCGCGGCAGTTGTGCGGCGTGACGTGCGCCACGTCGCGCACCACCAGCGCCAGCGCCTCGGCGCAGCGCGCCAGCGCGGCCGCGCGCGGCGCCGCCTCGCGCGCCACCTGCGCGCGGCGCTCATGCTGGACTGGGTGCTGACTTTACAATTATCACCTGACTTCGTTACTAAATGAAGCCGTTCTCAACAATCTGTTTCCCTCCGTCTTAAGTCACCCAGGACACAAATATTCAATGCGACTGTTCCAATGTTTGATGACTATCTGTAGGTGGCTATCAATTAAACTCACAAAAATCCACCCCTGCGCGTGCGGGGAGTGCGACAGCTCGCCCTCCGACGCCACGCTCGTGGGTCGCCTCTCGTATTCATCCTCCGATCCCTCCGAGCGGCTCGATGCTAGAGACGACAACTCGTGTGAAAACCGAGACATTGAAATGTTTCACCACTCCATATGAACAATTAATACATATTGTCTTTGTTCTAGAATATTCTCAAAATGTGTGAAAAATCGATAAATATATTCAACTGCCTGCAGGCGGCGCGACTGCTGCCGGAGAAGCTGAGGTCACACGAATTGTTACAATATAATGACAGGTGACGGAGATTTTTAATTTGGAATAGAACAGAGATTTTTTTTAATTTGTGCCTGGTGTATGAAGAGACGTCACTCCAGTCCATAACGTGACTGTTGAAACACCAGACTGTACCACACTCCTCTGCCTCCTTTCATAAAGAATAATAGACTAATAGTTTTTGGTACATGACTATCAAAAGTATAATTAGTAAGCGCGCGAGCTGACCGGAGGAGGCGGCGGCGTCCTGCGGCCACGCGCCCGCGCCCGCCGCCGCCAGCAGCGACAGCAGCAGCTCCCAGTCCTCGCCGCTGTGCACGTTCTGCGCCGACGTCTTCACCAGCTCGTACAGCCCGCACGAGATCTGCGCAATACGGCCACATTCCATCTCCACGTCGCATCGACTATAAACTAACCACGGTATTACGGGGAGGATTATAAGTGTGCCGGCTGCATTGTGCAAGTTAATTAGATTTCAGCTGTAATCTTTAAATAATACTCCTCAATGCTACCACCCAACTACTGGAATAAGTATAAATTTGAACATCTCTGACATAAGGGTTTGCTTTGACACCTTCATTGCATATTTAAAAGTATTTCTGATGTGCTCATCTTACTTTCTTAAATAAAACCTTGTCTAATTATAGAAGGACAATTTTAAGCGTCCTAATCATATAATATTATTAAAATTAATTCTGTACCATGCAAGTCAAATTGTCTCACAAATATTTTGGAAAGAACCGAACATATAAATAAATGGGAAATGCGTCAGCGAGCGTGACGCGGAGCGCGCACCACGTCGGCCTGCTGCAGGAACAGCTTGTGCGGCAGGCGGTAGAGCAGGCGCAGGTGGTGCAGCACGCGCGGCGCGCACTGCTCGCAGCGCATGAGCCGCGCGGCCGAGCGCAGCAGCGCCGTGAGCGCGCGCCGCGCCGCGTGCCCGCCGCGCGCGCCCGCCCACGCCACCACGCGCTCCACGTGCGGGCCCGCCTCCGCCCACACGCCCAGCAGCCGGTCCCTGCCCGACACGCCCACGTCCACACGCGCTATATTGACTTCATCGATCTTAGTTCACTTGCAGTCCATTCTTAGATGTAGAAAAATGCTCAACTTAAACATTACAAAACTCTACTACAAAATCAAGGCTACATGTCTCCCAAGGAGCAGCCAGAGGCTTGTAGAAGTGAAGTACACTGCCAGAGTTCATCAGTTGTCACAGCACCAGGCCGGGCAGGCGAACTCACCTGTTCTGAATCAGAGTCTGACCCAATAGTTCCAGGAAGAATATTGTAATGTCTTCCAGTTGAGGATTGAGCTGCAAGCTCTCCGCGTCCGGGGGCGCGCCTATTGCCACCATGGCGCGAACTAATTCCTGGTGAAATAAAACACCAAGTGGTATGATAAATAAAAAATGAATGAAATTAAGGATTATTTTGAAATATTGGTAGGACTTTATAATAGCAATTAACAAATTACTTTTTAATTTATCGGGCGGGCAGAGCCTCCATTATTTTGGCAAGACACAACTGATAATCTTTTTTATTTAAATTTACAACCACAGGCTCACCTGATAAATATTTATTTGGTGAGACAGGTTAAATGTTGAGGGAAATGCTAAGTAATGAGGTAGACCAGATTTACTTGGAATTGAAACCACAACATTTATCTCATGAGTGAGGATTACTAATTGCTGAGAGAGTGTTAAAATACTGGATTACTGATCTTACATGAACTTAAGCCACATTGCTCTCAAAAAAGGTCCCCCCTCCTAGCGATTTTTTCCTTTTGACATCACTGAAGCCGACTGATGGAATGTGATTCAAACCTCTCTTTAATTTGGGGAGAGAAAGCTGTATAGAGATATTAAAATACTAGTCCGGAATATTAAGTAGTGGTTACCTGCAAGCTCTCCAGTTGCAGGAACTTGGTCTCCGTGATGAGCAGGCCGGGGAAGTTGCACTTGGCCACGCACTCGGCGGCCACGTCCATCAGCGCCTTCTCTTGCGGCGTGGGCGTGCGGATACCTGGCGCATGGCTTCATGTTATTGTTATATCATTACGTCAGCTCCGTTGCAGACGAAGCACAGACGTGTTCTATCTACACCAGCCACGCTCTTCATAAATAGATGCACTTAAAGGTAATAAGACAGTAGGCATCTTACCTGATTCTCCCAAAGCGATGTACGAGTACAGGCTCGAGAGTAGGCCGGAGTCCGGCCCGCGGGGCGCTTCTCTTATCAGTGGAACCGTGCCAGTCGGCGACAGATAATCTTCAGCTTCCATCAGGCTCTGTAATTATGTACAATTATATCACATATGGGCTTCGGAGTCGGCAGCAGTACGTGGGGCGGGGCGGCGCGGCACCTTGGGCAGCAGGCGCGCCACGTACAGCGTGCGCACGATGTCGAGCAGCGCGCGCCACGCGCCGCGCACGGCGTCGGCGTGGCGCGCCGCCACGGCGCACGCGCGCCGCGCCGCCGCCTGCGCCTTGCCCGACTGCCCCAGCGACACGCCTGCACAGCGGGGTCGGCGCTATGTTATCCGATAACGAACATCAGTGCTGCGCCGAGTGCGCGCTGCGAGTAGGACGGGTGCGGGTGGCTACCGATGGCGATGTAAGTGGCGTGGTGCGGTGCCAGCAGCCCCGTGAATTTGCACAGCGTGAGCAGCAGCGTGTCGAGCGCCAGCGCGTCGTTGGGCAGGCGCGCCGCTAGCGCCGCCAGCCGCTCCAGCGCGCCCAGCGCCAGCAGCGCGCCACCCTCGCGCGCCGCGCCCTCCAGCTCCTCGGCGGTGGGTGCGCCGGCGCGCTCAAAGGCCGCCGACAGCGCGGTCACCTACGACACCCATACACAGCATATGAAATTATTTTCTCATTTATTTTATTTGATACGTTTTTATATTTCATAAGAATTTATTAAAGATAAATCACAACATGTAAAATTTTTACTTATTTAAAAATGTAAAATCTATAAATTAAAGTATGACAAATATAAATCATTTCAGTGTCGGGGCGAATTATGAATACATTCTCCTGGGAGACCTCACCCCCAACATAGGAATTATGAGAGATTATCTCTCAGAAGATCTCCATGTCCAGCAGTGGTTTGCGATAGGCTAACGTTGTTGATAATATTATAAGTGGAATCTGTAGTGTGTTTGGAAATTTTCTGGACGTATGATAGCGGGACGGTAGCGGGGCGGGCACTGACGGCGAGCGGGCCGGCGGCGGCCAGCAGGCGCGCATGCGGCGCGTGCGGCGCGTGAGGCGCGCGCGGCGGCGCGGGGCGCCAGGCCGCGCCGCGCCCGCGCCGCTGCAGCACGCGCCACAGGTACGCGTCGCGCACGGGCCCCACGCGCTCCGCCGGCATCACCATCTCCTCGTCCCTGCCGCCCACGAGGGTGGTGTTGGACGAATTTTTCAAAAACTACTATCTACTAACTCAAAATTATTAAAATTCCATTTCAATAATCACATACTTTTTCTTATTTAAATTTACAAATACCGTCATTGAATACAAATGAACTGCGCCCAGCCAATACAAAATGTAATCGATCGCGGCTCACTTGATGGAGTGGAAGACGGCCTCGAGCATGTGGGGGTCGAAGTCGCCGGCGCCGTTGCAGCCGCGCAGGTTGCGCACGAAGTCGTCGGCCGTCATGGGCACGTTGAGCTTGCGCGCGTTGTGGTTGTGCTGGTCCATGTTGAGCATGATGACGGCGTAGGCCAGCCGGAACGCCGCGTCCGTGTTGGCGAAGGGCGCGCCGTTCGTGCTCTGCGGGCAGGCACGGGGCTGAGCGCGCCTCCGGTGGAGGCTCACTGCACATCGCCATGGCCAGCTCCAGCCAACGGCCGGGATCGTGCCACCGCGTTGGCTCTATTTGAGTTAAGCTGTGACCGGCTGCTTCATTACATCAATAAACACATATCTTGAGATATCTGATACTAGATTAGGAAGAGCTTACGCGACACGCAGGCACTTGCATATGCACACACAATGTGTCCATGCTAATTGCTCGCAGAAAAGAATTGCACCCCCGAACCCGGCTCAGCAGTTAGAAAGACAAACCAGACCAGAGGCCCCAACATAAAATCATAGCATTAATGTCTTTGCACCATTAAAAATGATTCTAGTGTTTCCATAGTAACAAAAACTAGGAAAAAAATTAAGACATATTTTGAGATTTAAAAAAATTCAAGTGTAACCAAGATATGCTCACGTGCCACCGCTCAGCGAACTTCTCCATGACGAGGAAGATGAGCGGCGCCTCGCCGGGCAGCCGGAACGTCTCCAGGTACAGGCGCAGCGCCTGGTCGATGCGCAGCCCCGCGTAGTCGAAGCTCTGCGCGAACGCGCTCAGCACGCTGGTCGACTCCGCCGTCGCGTCTTCGCCTCTCGACGACCGCTTGCAGATGTACTCTCCTATTCACCAGAAAAGCCAAAATTCTACCGATTCAATACACTGAATCTCATTTAATTCAGAACTGTGTTGTCGAGTTTAATAACTTTTATTACTTGATTTTGACAGTTTAATTTGAGTTGACTCGTGATAATGAAGTATGAAATATGGTGAAGAATATGTGGTTCGAAGGCCACTGCATGAGAGTCTTATAATCCGTTAGGGTAGACCAATTAGGCCAGGGAAGATGGTAATAAATAACTACTCACCAATCATCTTCTTATCCAAATCGGGGTTCTCTCTTAGGAACATGGCGACCTCGTGGGGGTCCAGCGGCGTCGCCAGCACCCCGTGCTCCTGCAGGAACTCGACGCCGCGCTCCGGTTTCTGATTGAACAGCTGTGTGCCCTGGGTCACCCACTGGCAACAGTACATATAATTGAATCAGACAGAATTTTAATACCATATAAATATTGACAAAATTTGTGGTTTTTGGGAATGTTGTGGAGTTAAAAATGAACTTTGGCTACACTACTGTATTGCATACTGGTAACAAATGTACTTATAAATTAAGTTTCCTTTAATTCATTCAATTCAAAATAATTTTACTTTTTGTCTCCCTTTGCCTTGTAAGCATACCTTTTTTATATTCCTGATGTTGTCCAGCTCGGCCTCGGTGGGCAGCTCCGGGGCGGCCAGCAGCCGGCCCACTCGGCCGACGGGCGGGCCGGCGTCGGGCGGGCCGCGGCCGCTGGCCGCCGCCACCTCGTCCAGCCCGCCTAGCTCCAGCGACACGTGCCCGCCTCGGCCGTACGTCTCTTTAGAGTCGCCTCCCTCGTCGACATCCGGCTCCTCGTCACTCTTCGTCTCCTTCTGGCTTATGCCCGTCTCTATCGCCTCGATGATGGTCATCAGCGCCTCCAGGGACAACGTGTGGGTGTGGTAGTCCGTGGAGGAGACCACATTCTTCGACAGGATCTTGGTCAATTCTTCAAATACATTTGTACAGTACACGTCGCAGTCGAAGTTCAGGTACAGCTCGGTGCACAGGCCGGGTATCCTGAACATCTGCGCTAAGCTTTCCAATGCTAGGTGATGGAACTCCTTAACTTCGTACGCCACGTTGGTCGTGTCAGCGGATATCATTTCGAGGACCTTCTTGAAATACGCCTCCATTTGGAATTTCAGGTGGAATCTGAGCGCCTCGAACAGCAGGAACGATATTTGTAGGTCCAATGCGAATATTGATATCCTGTCCGTACTGAGCAGCTGAAAAGTTTGTTCAAATAATTACAAAAAACACATCTACAACCTCCTAAAAGTGTATTACACTCCCATGTCTCTCCAGTTATTTTTACATCCCACAATAGAATAAGAGGTGAGCTTGTAGTCTTACACTGGGCACAAATCTAAGCTCCTAGCCACTACTACAAATATTTAATTTAAATTTACAATAAGATAAAGGTAAAAGGTTATGAGGAAACCTTAATATTTTATTACTTTAATGGGACTTAGTATTTATTTAATTTAATGGGACTGAAGTATCCTATTCATTGGTTCAGATCCAGTGATTCAAACCTTAAATGTTTGTAGAGTACTCCATGTGTATACCAGAGGCGACATCTATAAGCAGTCTCAAATAGAACAGATACAGATTTGTCATAATTGCAATCATACTTTCTGATCGTGTTGCTGGGTCCTGCAGCCATTTTTATATATTTAGTAAACAGGCAGAAGGTTCATTGGCTGGTAGGTGACCACTGTCGCTAAAGGATGTCCACAATATCCGAGGAGAGACCAAAGTGTTACCAGCTTTGAAGAAAATTAATTCTCAGATACTGCTCGGCTGCTCGCAAAACTAGTTCTTAGATTCTGTCACCAGTTAATACCGAGCAGTTATTGTGTTATTAAAACTGCCACAAATCTAAGTGAAACTAACAAGCCAATTCGCAAATCACAAAACAAAGACTATTCCATACATTTTGAGGTGGCAAAATAGTATGTAAGAGGAACTTACATTGAGCAGGTTCCAGCACAGGGGGTCCTGGACGAGGTAGAGCAGCGAGGGGTACTTGGCGAGCTGGTCGGCGCCTACCTCCAGTGCCGTGCCCACCAGGCTCAGCCCCAGGTGCAGCATGGCCGGCGTGTTCTGCGCGTCCAGCCGGTTGCACAGCGAGATCAGGAACCTGCGCAGCGCGGTCAGCGCTCATATTAATAAATATTATAACATGTTTTAAACAATGTCCGTCGACAAGATGTGGCTTCGAACCTGGAATCGGATAAAATAAAGGTTATTCGATTCAATTTCTTTTATTAACCTGAGGTATGGATTTTTACCTAGTACATGGCTATAGACTGACATCCCGTTTAGTGACGTATCACATAACTGAGGAAATGTGGGACTGTACCACATTTTTAAAGCTACCTCTTTGGGCATTGCAGGTTATTGTACCATCACGCGAAGACCCTTACCAATTACGTAGAGAACACAGGGTGTAAAACATCTCTATCCTTACAGAACATATCGTTCTGGCGCATTCGTCTGTCTCTTACTCCCTCTCATTCTAAGCCACAAATCTCTCATCGCCTTACAGTATGTAATATACGAGTACGCTACACCAGTATTTAGTACCTGAACAGTTCTCTGACGCACACCAGCCCGTACGGCTGCAGGTTGAGCATCTCCTCCTGCGGCGTGAACCTCACGCCCCTGTGGTTCACGTACTCCTCCAGTTTCTCGTTGGCCTCGCTCCGGGGCGCCGGCTTGATTGGCTCCGGCTCCTTCTCCTGTCGCTCGGACGCTTCTGGAACGAACGAAGAAAATCCAACATGGTTGCGCGATTATTAATGGATATCAGTCATTTGGGGCCAGAGTATTAGAAGACGTACTGTAGTAGGAATGATTAAAATATGAACGGTTTGATTTGAAAAATATTTTAAAGAATCAACCTTCAACAGTTTCCGCAGCAGCTTCTTCTGCCTTCTCGGCGTCCATCTCGTCCTTGTTCTCCGCACTGTCCACGGTGGCCGTGCTGTCAGGGTTGACACACTTCTCTAACAGCTGTGTTATTGAGGTGTTGCCATTCGCCAGGTCCATGGAGGAGTGTCTGGCGTGTTTCTTCGTGGGACTTTGGATCTCGCCCGACGGCTCTATTGTTATGTCTGCCTCGTTGATCGTGTCTTTGGTTTTGCTGTGAATAGACAACATTTTATTTTTTAAAAGAAAAATTTTTGAGGCTCATTTTGCTGTGCTTTTGTGTGAACACTTTTTTTTTTTCATTAATCTTGTGTATTGTTATAGACGATAACTGATATTTAATCAGTTTATTCAATGCACAATACGTTAAGATACAAAAAGAATAAATAAATAAAAATGCAAACAGAAATGAAATTAAAAAATGAAGTACATTTAATTCAACATTACTTACTTAAATCTTAATTTTTTCATTTCTTCTGTTTCGCCGCTAACATGCTCCAGGGAAGATTTTCTCTCTAAAGAATTAGTATCTGTAACAAATTGAATAGTAATTTATTCATTTATGTATGACGTTTTATGGTATAAATAACTGCATAAAACAGTTTATAACGTAACTTCACGCCTGTAATCCCCGAAGAGGTAGGCAGAGGAATGCAGAACACTCCCATGTTTCAATGGTTACATTTACATCCCACTATGTAATAGGTGGTGAGCCTATTGCCATGCATCGGGCACATATCCAGACTCTGAACCACTACTAAAATTCCAATAAGATTTTCTAGCAGAAAATTCTCTAATTAGAAAATTTTGTAGTTTAAACAGTTTATAATAAGCAAAATGTTATTTCAGTGTTGATTCATTCTTGAAATGCATCCACTAAATAATCTAGTTGCAATTGATATGTACCAGTATCAATTAACATTAAAAGTAATAAATTACATGTTATTTAACATTTCCTGTGTACTGGCCAGCATAAACATTTCTTTATATACTCCATTTGTCTAAATTAATCAAATCTCAAACCAGTTAACTACCTACATAATTTTTTTAACAAACTATGCAACTATGGAATGTGGAAAAAGGGTTGATATCCTTATTAAAGTGATGGCTATGGCTAAATGTCAAAAAATATGCAATACATAACAATAAACAAAACCATTTTTTATCCATGTACAGGGTGATTTAGATAGAATACTTTTGCTATTTATCAATAGATGGCGCTGTGTATAGTCGTGAATCGCGCTAACGTTTGTACTTCGTAGAATGTATAAGACAGAGGCTCGGTCCATACCGAGCAAAAAGGGTGTTCGCCGCTTGGATGGCGCGCGTGCCGGCGACGGCGCGCGGGGTATGGCCATCAAGACATACCCAACACATAATTTTTAAAATAGTGGGGCAGCTGGCTACTATTATGTACCGGCGCCTCCTTGAATCGACCCATTTATCATTTATATTTAAAACACTTGTAATTAAAGATGGGTCGGTACGTCACTTTGCAATACCGTAACGCGATATTGGTATTAATATCATGTTTTGAAACCGTTTACTTTCAATATCTAGATATTTCAAATTTGACACACAAAACAG
>DWEI01005670.1:0-10641 GCA_018245875.1 Mysoria ambigua | reverse complement strand
TTCCACTTTTTATTTTCCACTTTTTAGTTCGATATTATTTATAAAGCGTGTTCTTTGGTTTTTTTAAACTATATTTAATTAAATTTTCCGCAAATATGTTATATCTCTTACATCTATTTCTCTAGTGATTATATGTTTTCTACGTATATATATGAATTCAGTGTTTCAATAGATACTGCATGTAGGTATACGTAAATACGAATACTCCTGCAACGACGACGTGACCTCCAACTTGCGACCCTGCCCACCGTCAATTGTGATGCTAATGCGGTTTGAACCGCGCCCACTGCACTGTGCGACTGCACTGTTGTTTAACTCAACATTAACTTTGATTCAATGCAGTCACATGTTTTCCAAAGCATTCCATTTAAGCGAGCAGCTATGCATGATCCAAATCATGCTTGATTGCGATGCAGTCTTCTCATCCAATTCAAGATCCTTTCGCGTTTAGAAGCTGGCTCACAAATTTTCCTCATAAACATTTGTTAGTCGGAGCACTCGGAATATAGAGGCGGTAGAGCGTTTTACCTGTTTCCTGCCATATTTCGCACAAAGGATAGCAATATATTTCTAAGGCTCGGCCGCAAACCAAATTGCCGGCCGGCCGTCCGTCGTGCCTGCACACACAAATTGTTCACAATTAATATTCAGCGTGCGCTTCCAATGACGTGGGTGTGTTCCTGTTCGGGCGCGGTTGTTTTCTAAACTATTTGATTGTCGTCGTATAAAAATGGACCAGTGGGCACCAGGCATCATTGTGCTCGGTCGCCACGTTGCCTTTTAATGGTCCGTTACGTTAATATATGAATTGTAAATTTTATTGCTGTTGTTATGGTTAAGTGGTACTACTGCATTTGGCGATCATTGAATTGTAATATACAAGGACAATTTAAGCCACCACCACTTAAGGTTGCAAGTAACGTTTAAACGTTGGTTGATTTATTTACATGTTAAACGTTACTCACGCATAAAAAGAATATAATTTCCTTTTTTAACGCAAAACTTCAATGTTTTCATTCATTTGTTGTAAAAAGTAAAGATGTGTTCCAAGAACACGGAGGAGTAAAAATCTATACACAGTACGTTTATTTAAACAAATTGAATTTGAAAATGTTTCCTGGCCGGCGCTAGATATTGTTGTGCAAACGCTTAATGTTGCCTGCTTTCTATTATTATACGAGTATGTTACGAGTCTTAATGGCACGTCGTATATGTACAACGACTAGCACACCGAAATTATGTCACGGATTTTCGAAAAGAACTGCAAATACGATTCTGTCTCGTGTACAAAATACTCTGGTCGTGTGTGGTCACACGACCGCACGAACGATTCGGTGTAACGTTGTAAGATTTGGTTGTGCCACGCGAAAATAGATCCTGGTGTGACTGTACCATTGTCTGTAAATAGCTTGCAATTAATCAGTTTTAATCGGTACTAGATAATTGTTCAAGTTCAATGTTAATTGTTGGCTCCAACTGAATGATTGTCGTCCTCCGGCGAGTCGACTTACGAAATACACATATAAAATAAATGACAAAGGGACTGGTCTAGTCGTTTGTTTATTTAACAGATATTTTTATTTCTTATTTTTGAAAGTTTACTTAAATATTTCATAACCCTATGAAAATTACTTTTCGTTATTATATTTTATATAGACGCAAAAAGTAACATGATGCCTGTATCTCGCTGAAAAGGTAGGCAGATGCTTGTAGTACGCGTCGCCCGTTACGTTACATGTCTATTGCCACTCATTGGACAATTATGCAAACTTCGAGCTACTCTTACGAATGTTAAACTTGAAAAACCCAATAGTACCCGACTCGGGGACCGAACACGGGACCTCGCGATCAACATTCGCGCTTACTTGGCTGACTAGCCAGTCAACAAGGCTTTCTATAATAATATTTGTCAGTAAGTATCCTTGAAGATGATCGAAGGTATGGCACTTATTTCATTAAGATAAGTGCTATGTGACAAAATAAATGTACCAAAAATACTCGTAGATCGAAAACTAGGTGTTATGTAACATAACAACTATCTCTTATCGTATAAATTAATGCAAACCTTGAATCACAGCTACGCCGTATAATACGGTTACATAATTAAAGTTAAACAAACCACATCGGCCGGCTCGTGTTCGTGAACCGTTAAACCCCTTGATTTGACGGCCGTGTCTCATACATGATTTAACACTCGGTTTGAGTAAATACGACTTGTTCTCATCGTCACCATCGTTACATTATTTACCGTTGATTTTTATGGATTCATATCTCTCTCTCTCATAATAATAAGGATAAGGCTTTTTGTTTACGTTCACCAAGTAAACTTCGCGATGGTGTTCTTTTGGGGAGAGTGGTGGGGGGAGGGGGCTATTTCCAGGCTGATGATTACGACCAAGTAAAACATGATGAACTTAACAAAGTATGGAGAAAGAAACCTTTATTTACGACCTATTTGATATTAAAATATTGCAAAAAAACCAGTGAGATTAAGCATGACATTGAAGATGGTTTAATGAAAATTGCTTTAAGTGGAGAAAAAGGCAGTTTGAAATAGGTATTTTACAATTGTTCCTATTTTGAAAATGTCCAAAAACGATAAAAGACAATTATATTACGTTGCCAGCACAAAAGTGTGCTCTTTCTACGTCTTAAATGTTTTAATGTTGTATTTAAGAAAATACAAGGTCAATATTAGAAAAAAAACACGACAAATAAAGAAGTCTTGCATTTCTCTTTGGTTAAAGTCTAGCGTGTTATTGCATCGTTACCAAGGGTCCATTGAAACTCATAGACACTCGCAAACATTCTTGAACAAAGGGCTCGCAGTTATGCTTCCTCTCCAAGCGCCAGGTGGAACGCCTCTAGTACCGGTAATTATAGTTGCTCTCTTCGCTGTCGAGCCGAAGCGAGGTGATGCGAAATGTGGCTCGTCAAGAGCAATAGGTGAGAGGTGATAATATTTATTTAAATGAACGTCACTACTACATTGAAGTTAGTTTAAATGAATTGTAGTATTTTTTTAATAAATCCACCGTCGCTTATGAGCACGTGTAACACAAGAGCTGTCGATGCGTTGTCGGCCTTGAATGAGAGCATTTTTCAAGGACTTTTTGACTAGGCTCACTGACATCAACGGTCATTTTCCTTATCGTCCCGTTCTATACGAGGTTTCTGGTATCCGATTGCCTGATCGTTTGCTTGTTCATTTCAGTTAAAAATGTTTTATAAGAGTCTTATCCCGATGATTACAGCTCGGCATGATTTTCCTTAATTTATTTCATTCCCCTCGCTTGAAGTTAATGCCATCCATCCGAATATCTCAATTTGAACGTAAAATGATGTTACGCGACTATAAATGTCTTTATAAATTATCGTTGTAATAAATTCGTTAGATTTATGAATCTTGATCTTTTCGGTTCCTTCCTTAATTCAAAAGTTAAAAAACATAATATCACGCCTGAAATCCCCGAAGAGAACTTTAGTACATTCTTAGGTTTCATTAGTTAGTTCATTGGAAAAGTTTTCTGTTATTAAATTTATGTGCAAATGAAAAATTATGCCATCTGGATTTTTATGAGATAAAATGAATTTGATAATAAACGAAGTCAATATTTTCCTGGTCTAATTGATATTCATTGCACTCCGGCGATATTTTAACTTATCAGCTTCTGATTGTGTATAAATCATCAGATTATATTTTAAAGGCTATACATTCATGCCATTTTACCATTTATTGAAGGACTCCGTTATGAACTGAATAGCCATAGCAAAATATCTGGAAAGGTCGGTCCTATCTCCTCAATTGCGCTTTGACAGTTGTATAATAATCGAATTACATGTTATCATCTGTGATAACGATCGCGTCGTTGATTTTACTACTGTTTGCATTTTTATCAGTTTTCCTTTTTATATAGTTCCAATAATAAGATTTTATTTTAGATCCTACGCCCTGGAGATAATGTTTTGAACTTGTGAATACATATGAACTTTTTATTTTTTGTTTTTTAAAGCTAACATACGTCACTTCACGCCTGTAATCCCCGAAATATTAGGCAGAGGGACGCAGAACATTCCCACGATTCACCATTTACGTATACTTCCCACTATGGAATAGGTGGTGGGCCTATTGCCATCGGGTACATATCCAGACTCCGAACCACTACTAGAAATTCTAAATTAGAAAATTTTGTAGTGTTCGACTCGGGAATCGAATCCGATCTCTCGATCAGCCGCACATGCAACCAACACGACCAACGAGGCAGTCTAATATTTGTTGTTAAAATAACAATAATATAAATTAAGAAATATCACAATAACACTGAAATAAATGAAAGTGTAACTGTGACGTTACTATACGTTGACTGCCTCGTGGGTCGTGTTGGTTGCATGTGCGGCGGCTGACCGGGAGGTCCAAGGTTCAATTCCCGGATGGAACAAATACCGTAGAGGTGCGTCTATATCGTTGTAAGCGTGTAAAGATTGATAAAGCCGCTCTTTCTTGAAACCACTTTGTGTGAATCATTTGCCTCTTAGCGCCGGTCTTCCAAGCGGTTACGCAATCGGCGCACGAACATCCAATTGTATGTAATCTGAATTCGGATTTAGTATGTCCGAGAATAATAATTGGGTTCGAGTCTCCGAGCAGTAATGGATATTGTATCTCGTGCGCCGTGTTGCCATTCATTGGTCTGCTTTGTGTGTCCACTGCTCAATGCTCGCCATTCGACAGTCGTTCCACTTGAAGTACCGGTGTCGTCCGACATTGCTGTGTAACTACGTTGTTTTCTCTCTTTCATGTGTTTGGACTGATAGTTATTTGATGCGGCCTCTTTGGTCGTGTTGGTGGTAAACGCGGCTGCCGATCGAGAGGTCCTGAGTTCAAATTGCGGCTCGGTCACTGCTGTATTTATCTAACTATGATTTTCGATTAGTGGTTTGAAGATTGGATCTGTGCCCATTCTACGACAATACCTTCACCCACTATTGCATGGTAGTACGTACGTTTATCTGGTGAAATATGGAAGTGTACTTCACTCATCTGCCTAACTCTTTGACTATTACATTAGTTATGATGCGTTTTAATGTACACTTGATAAACTTAATAACGAACACAAACTGACCTACCTAACGTGCGTAAGGATTTTATTAGCAGTTGCGTTCGCATCTAGGTGACTAACGAGGCAGTCATGTGTACATTTAAATATTCCAAAATTATCTAACAACCGTTATGAACTACGTCGAAGCCCACGCGTACTTAAGCCGTTATTATTAACAGAATACCTTTACAGGTGATTATCCGCCGAGTCGCAACGTTTGTTCAAAGTTTTTATTGTGAGAACTTTTACTATGAGCGTATTTATAACGGAAGCCATTGTTTGTTGTTTTTGTGTTGCCCGTGACACTTTATACGACTGTTATAATGAGATCGTTGGCTCCGAGTGAAACTGAAGGTTCAATTGTTTACGGATTGATTTATCTTTGTGTTTGCAGTGAACGAGACGATTTATGTAATGGATTCGGTACCTCTTGATCCCACTGTTTTTGGAAAAAAAACAAGTGTAAATTTTTCGGTATCGTTCAAATTTTTATCAGAAATAAAAAAATATTGTAATTTTTTCATGTAAAGTAACGTAAATTCACGCATGTAATCCCCGAAGACGAGGCAGAGGAATGTAGAACACACCAACGTTTCACCGATTTTTTGCGTTCACATATAGATTCTTACATTAATGCTTAGACATTTTTATGCGTGTTACATAAAAATATGTAAATGTAGATATGTATATTGCAATGTGGAAGTTATGTCATGTGATATCACCGATGCATATGAACAGCTAAAACTATTTCTCTGGTTCCAATTTCGTTGGCGGCCCCTTGAATTTTTTATCCGTATTATATTCGGTCGAATTTCACTCGACGACGCAGATGGATATAGGTGGCCTTTAAGAGGAATCTCGAAAATGCTCCCTAGTTTAATGGAACGTGTGTTTAGAGAGATACACTCTTGGCTAACGTTCAAATATCTCCAGGCTATGCCGTGCCGCGGACCGGCGCTAGCCTCGTCCACATCATCAATAATTTATCCCCCCCAACACCCTTAGCCGAATGCATGAGTGTTGCATCTGTCACTTTTCGGTTATTGAAATTATTGAACATGAATGGAACATTTGTGTGTCCGTATGGGTGTGTATGTAAAAACTAGGACTTTCAGTTTTGAAAGATTTGGTTCGGAAATTTGTTTAGTAAAAAAAATGTGCTCTTAGGCAATTAACAAATTTCTGAAGTATGTATTATATATTTACGCTGCATACTATAGTTTTGATACGAGAAAATTGTGAGTACGTACAGTTCGTCTTGCCTTACAAAATATGTCTATATTCGTTGTCCTCCTAACATTTATTATACGTTAATTAATCGCTATAGATAACTGCGTGTTCCCACGCGTTCATTTGATATATCTCGTGTAGCGGGGGCGTTTGTGCTATACCACGAGTACACCACGACTCACTATATTAAGAACCCGTGGGTGTCGTTTAGATAATTCTTTAGATGAATAACGTCTACTGTTACGCTACGGTGTAAATGTGTCCGGAGCCGCCGTCGAAGTTAATGTTAATGTTTAACGATCGCCTCGGTTTATGACGACTTCGGTTACTAATCTGGCGATCGACGATGAAAATCTCTCGATTGTTAACCAGCTGACGGCTAATACACTTCACATTTATGTGAAACGTTAAAATCTTATGCGTTTCTGCTCAGTTGAAGTTATAGAGGATTAGGTTCGTGTTTTTGTTTAAATGGCATCGTCTAGTGATAATGTATTTCTCAATGTATACAGTCAATTGAGACTAAATAAGAATGTGGTTGTTTTTTTTTGACGTTACTATGTATATTACATTTCGCGTCGCGCGTTTTCGAAGGAAATTCCAATTTTGTTAGACGCGTATAATATCATCGGGACATATGGAAAGTCAGAAAATAGAAATGTAAGAAGTAACCGGACCGATGCTACAGGCGAACGTGAATTCGACTCTCATTTCAACAAATATTTATGTGATGAACAAGTATTTTATGGTCTATATGGGTGTAAAAAATGTCTATATAAGTGTATTATGATATGTAGCTAGTAGATATGTAGTCATTTGATTCGCTTCGGCTAGGAAACGCGCGAGGTGCAGCAGTTTTGTTTGTCCGTGGCGTGGCGCGGCCGGCGGCGCGCGCGGCGGGCGGAGGGGCGCGCGGCGGCGGCAAGGTCGACGGACGACTTTCGCACGCTCGCTCGCCGCCCGCGCGCGCGACTCCCGCTCGAGCCCGCTGCACTTGCGACTCTGCTCTCGCGCACCTCGCTCCGCTTGACCGAGTATTAATTCAGTTCGGATATATAAAATAATGAATGGCTCGTTGACTGAGTGACTGCAACGCCACTGTTGTTCGAAGGGTCGTGGGTTCGATGTCCGGGTTGGGTGCTATTAGGTTTTTCTAATTTGAAAATTTCAAGTATTAGTTCGCTGTATGAATTGGTGTCCTTTGTTCTAATTCCTTGTCTACCTTTACTGTTCGCTATGCCATGAATTACGTGGGACCAATTTGAATTCCGTACGAACAATTAGGTTTGATTAGTTTCTGACTGAAGTTTTGGTGTCGGTCAGTTTCGGTCGAAAATCCTGACGTGGGATACACTTTCGGTCTTACCCAAAAATAGCCAAACTTTCCGTTCGGCCGAAATTACGCCAATTAGTTACAGGGGTGTGATTTTAGTAACAGTAGTTTATTTTAGTAGTAGTAGTAACGTAACATCACGCCTTTGATCTCCGAAGAGATAGACAGTAGAGTGTAGTGCTCTCTCAGGTTCCATTAGTTACGTTTACGTCCCACTATGGAATTTGTGGTGAGCCTATTGCCATACACCGGGCATGAATCTAAATAGAGAAAACCAATAGTGCCCGACCTGGAATTTGAACTAAGGACATCGCGATCTATTCTATGCTTCATACTGTTTCCTTAGAACATCAAAATCCTCGATAAATTAAATTTTATCCTTTATGAATTGAAATCCAATTGTCAGTGCATAAATCAGTGTAGCACAGTGTATTTCACTTCATGACATTCACAAGGTCGACGAACGACTTTCGCACGCGCGTCTAGCGTCGTTGAGACCCGATTCGTCATATTTTGTTCCGCTCGCTTGCCTCACTCACTAACACTCCCACTAAGTTTTTCTGTTACAATTTATTCTCATGTTATGTTAAACACATTGTTGTTACAAGCGTCTCTAATATTCGCTTGCTTAAGAATCGATTCAGGCTAAAAGCATTTTCGAATGTTCGATTCGCTTTCGTTATTATCGATAATACATAAATTAATAATAATGTATGTACATTTCGTGTGTCGTGTATTCATTTTATACAGCGAGCACTAGAAAGGTACGCAGTTTAAAAGTTATAAAATTTTATGTTGCTATAATTTTTCATTCAAAGGTAAAAGTGAGTTGAGGTATGAACGATAAATGTTTTTATCGATTCAATATGTTTATTGCGTCTCGTGAAGAAACTGTATGTAGCTGTGAGACGCTATAAATGTAAATTTTATTTTTTGTGCGACCATTTATTTATATGTTCGGACGCTGTTTCTTATTACTAAAAATAATAAAAAAAAATACATTTGTCTCCGTTTATCGGAGAATATTTCAGAGACAGTCTGCGTGTAGTATAAAGGGAGTTTAAAGCAAAAGCTCAGCAGCATTCGGAAACCGTAAATTTAGGCGGTTTTTGTTCGCAGTGAGAAGGATTAAAATAGTTGTTTATGATGCTTGAAAATACGGCCGTTTGTATTCACATTGAAGCGTGGCTTGAAATCCTCTTTTACACTGCAAATTTCACGCTGCGTGTATTAAATACTTGTTTTTTTTATATGCTTTTAAAAAATGTAGCTGTGTTTTGGTCAGCGCTCTTTTTATTTATGCATGTACCTGTCCCGTGTACATCGTATGGCCTCATATACATATGTTACTTTCGCATTTATTTTGTGTATGTGTATGTAAAAATGTTTCATTAACACGAACGCTTAATATCTTTTAATATACTTACGTTCGCACGCCGCGAGTCATAATTTATATAACATTTCTGTATCACATAGGTACAAGGATTGCGGAACATGATTAATGTAACGCTTCGGTACGATACTTTCACTTAAAAATATAAAATAATAATGTGTGTTGAATACACTTACTAGTATTGTAACTTAGTAGTTGTAAAATTATCATATTATTCACGGAGGATTACTATTGTAATGTTTAGTTCTTTTGCCACATAATTTATGATGATTATTATAAGTATAGGTACTTTGATAGCCACTTAAAGTTTTAATGAGACAATTGCTCCCTTACTAAACGTAATGATGTATTTATTAATATCTCTATAAGAAAGAAGCACGTCAGGACTATAAGAACAAGGATACTTGGCACTCGGTGCTCTCTGCCTACTCAAATAGGGACCTCGCATGATGGCCATTAAGGATATAGTATGTAAACATTTCAATATTTATTTAAGTAATTAGTTTCATCTGTTCACAACGTGTAACAATAAATCCCATTGCATGTGTGATGCGGACAAGTCGGTTCCGCGTGCCGGGAATGTCCGTTGAACCCGCGCCCGCCCACGCGCGCCGCCGTCCGGCCGCGTGGTGACATATATCGGAATAGACCTGATCACTAGCACACTAGGTGATTATGTTTTTTTCATATTCTACACATGCATAGCATGTAGAGAAAATGATTTTTACACTCAACCTACCAAACGGGCTACCCGATGGTAAGTGGTCACCGTCCCGTAGATAGACAAGTGCCGATTATGGGTACCAAAGGAGTTATGAATGCTTTGCTAACTTTGACGGAGAGATTTATTAACGCGTTACTTGAAATTATCACATGTCATAGGGTTCCAAAAATGCGTCAATTCGTTCGAAGTGTGAGTCGTCGAGAGTTTGGCAGTGTGCACAGAAATTGAAATAGTGAAATAGATTCGTAATGTAAGCTTTATGTCTGCTAGATACAACATTCAGTTCAGCTGCCCTCGAGTCAACGCTAGATGTAAAGCATTGTTTTGTATCCCCTCTTTCACATGGATAATATAATCGCAACACTTTTCTACATCGCTCATGTAATTACCACCATAAATATTTATGTGATGTTGATCCATTTAACAGTTCAATTAGCGAATACAAAAGATCCATAAGACAAATAATTAGGGATGTTGACGTATTATAGCTAGTGTTACTTTTTCCTCTTTTTGTATCTTTAGTTAACCTACTGTTCTAATCTATTATTTGCTTGTTTTGTGAATAACTGTATTAGTAACTAGTGGAAACTTTGCTGACATTTGCATCATCATTCTATGATATTTTCTTACAGTATATTATTATTGTTTGTTTTCCAACCAATAAATAAATATATAAATAAATACCGCGTAGAAAACCGCTAGTAGGCTGGCTAAATGCGATTATGTTCCTTATTAACAAAAAGACGATCTGTCGTAAGTAGTCATTACCTTTGCGCGTTTACGATTGCCCACACAACGCACAACTAACCAGTTGTTCCCGGGACGTGGCGGAGACTGATCCCCCCCCCCCCCCCCCCCCCCC
>DWEI01005669.1:0-10643 GCA_018245875.1 Mysoria ambigua | reverse complement strand
TAGAAAATTTTCTAATTAGAAAATTTTGTAGTGTTCGACCCGGGAATCGAACCCGGGACCTCTCGATCGGCAGTCACTTCTGCAACCAACACGACCAACGAGGCAGTCAACTAATTTAACGTCATAATTACCTGTTTTTATGTGTGTTATCATTCGAAGAAAAGAACATTTGATATTTAATTATCTCTTATGATACCACAAACGTTTTTTTATGAGGATATAACCATTGCACTAACAATTCCGTAATCAATATAAAAAAATTCAAAGTAATACGATTACAATATCTACTTGATACTGTATACTATACGATTCGATAATATTTCATTCAACGGTAGTGGTGTGTCCATTGTGTCCTTGTTGCCGGGTTCTCCCATTCGTGTGCCGAGTCGCACTTGACACTAAAACGTCGCTGTCTCATTAACGGAGAGCCGGGGCTCGTTGCGGTAATTTACTGGCGGCTCGAGGCCGTAATGTGCGCCACTCGATTGTCGGGCAAACATGTACAGTGTACTGCCCGCGGGGCTGGGCGGGTGCGTACGGGCGCGGATCGATTTGTGTGTATGATGTTTATCTGCCAAAACGCCCGCGGTCCGCTAATGAACAATATTGCAGCGTTGTACGGTCGCCCCGAAATCACTTAATTCGAACACTACAAAGCCCCAAACGACGCGGTAGTCCCCAATGTAGAACGTCCACGTTGAGGCAATCGAATATTAAATATCAAAACATATCGAATATTATTTTAATTTGGCAACCGTCCTCTCACGATTGAGAAGTGCCCGATTTATATAATAAATATGAGTAAGTAATTGCATTAATTGGATTAAAGTTGCCCTGTTATGCAATTAGATTTCAAATAACAATATAAAGATACTTTACAAGCAATTGATGCAGCGTTGTTATACATTCGTTTATATGCGACATGATATTTTTCATGTGATTTCATAAGAGATATGATTTTCGGGAAAAGGATTCAATTTGTTGAGCATGTGCGTACTGTAGAAGCCGGGACAGCTCACTTGAATTAAGAATATTAATTGTTCATAATGTTTTTATAGTGATCTGATAAGAGCGTCGGGAAGCTGTAACCTAAAGCACGCTTATCAGGGTTAGACTTGGAAACAGGCCGGAATGTTTGCATTCCTGTATTTCGAGCCACGTTAATAATGTGTCAGGCGCACTCTCGAGTGGTTTAATGCCTACCTAAAGACTTCACGTGAGTTCGGTCCGCGGGTCTGATAATATGAAAAAGCAATTAGATACTAATTTTATGAGACATTCAAGACTAACCCTCCTTTCAGCCTCCGCTTGCTCCGCGAGGTACCTATACCTACATATTATTTTTTAATCGGCATATATAATATCGTGTCTTTATTGCAAACTTACCTGATTTCTATCTTTAATTTGTTTATTCACTACCATATAATGAAATATATGAATAATTATGCCCAGAAATTTGAGGACTTAATAATTGAAACTTAATATTACCCTTAAATATAATCACTTGAAACGGATCATTTAATGTTTTTACACCTCTCTTAGTTTTTTCGTTAATTAGCCGCCCATTTAAATTAAAATACCTTCCGACGTCGTCTCTAATTATTCAGCGTATATTTAAATGTGTAGTCTCTTCATTTAAGCCTCTATTGACTTTTTGATTAACGTCACTCAAAATAGCAGTTAATTGGCTGGAAGACATTAACAGTGGTTATAGCCCCGATGCGGTGGTATGCAGCAAATTAACGTACAAATTAAGTAACGTCGTAATATTTTAAATGTTTGTTTAAATTTAATAACGCCAGTCTGATATGGCCCTTACGTCAATAACAAAAACATGCAACTCATTCGGCGGCTTCACTTTCGCGGTTCCCTGAAAACGATTGCAATACTGTATTTTGACTGCCTAACATATTTTACTCGGCTGAAAATAAAAAAGATTTACCGAACAAAACGTATGCGAATTGTTAATTTGTCGAGCGCGGAATGGCGGTGCGTTCTTTCTTTAAGGAATTATTAACACATAATAATGTAATTTTATGGTTTCTTTTAATGGAACGTTGGAGCTATCGAAGTGGCGCAGGGTTCGAGATACGGCACCAATAACCCTGGGTATTAATGTATTCCCTCGATTTAGTCGTGTGCGTGGCCCGCGCCGGCTCGCCGTCCACACTGGCTAACATTTAGCACATATTGGGAACTAACTAATGCCTAAGTACCTAACCCCTGTTCACATGATTTTACGGCCGATATTATCTTGTCAATCTCACATATGAATATATGTATGTTGCATAATTGAAAATGTATTTGTAAACTGAATATTTATTTACAATAATTATAATTTTGATAATATTTTACTGCAGGTATTGCCTACTAATCAAAGTAATAACATATAAATTTTATTTGAAGTTTATTTGAATTTTATTTGAAGTCGCTTTTATAATTAAAGCGTATATTATTCAAACACTAAAATGGTTGTGGATATAAATAAAATTTCAAATAATAATGTTAACATATTTTTGTCAACATCTGCAAAAGGGTTAAATATATTTTAACCGACGGTTGTTTCATATTTTATTATCGTAATATATACTCGTACATGAATTGAGCATTCCCTTTTTTAAAATCGAAATGTTGATTTGTTCGTATCTTAACGACAAAATATAAATTAATAACAAATAAATGTCATTTTAGTATCTTATGGTACATTTTAATATGTCTGGTATTTATTCGCTTTGTCCTTTGTCCAGTAAGGGCCGTGAACTTTACAGGTCCCTGCATTATTCTTTATATATTTCCACTATATTACATATAACTTATTGTGAATTATACTTTTCATTAAAGTTTAAGAACGTAATACTTAAAATCATCACACCATCTCTCTTATACGGTAGTGAGATAGCGCTTAACGCCCAAAATTTTTATTATAAGTATATTATATCTATATCAATATGTTTAATTTATCCAAAAAACGTAATATGCCCATAAAAATACAATCTAATATTTTATAGTACTCGCACTTTTTCGTATACGAAGCGCCGATTTCGGCTAACTCCGTGTGCTCGTAGCCGGTTGAACACATAAACGGAAGTATTCGTTTACTTATCGCTGGACCGCTCCAAGGACAGGAAGAGACGACAGGTCATATTGTAGTTAAAATACGGCAGCCGCTGCTCGGGGCGAGACCGCGGTAGCTTGCCGACATCTACCGTTGTAACCGAGCAAATGTAAAAACTTCGTAATAGGACAATAATTCAGACTTATTGTGGTGATTATGTAGAGAATTTGTGTAATAGAGTTCTTTATTATATTGATATGTATATTTAAACATAAACTCTTATTTATTTGTGAATTATATTGAACTCTATCATCTCTTATAAACGTTTATTCACGATGCAAAAGCCATATATCACATGCTTGAAATTCTATATAGGTAAATAACGTTGAAACAAATTTTAGAAAGGTGTATAATCATATAATCTACTTTTTGTTGTAGGTATCTATACATCGTATAGAATTTTTTCTCGCTGCATAAAATAACACCCGGTATATAACCCCATTACGCAACTCGGCGTCCAAAGTTTTATTCGGCCATTAACGGTTTATCTAACACGACTAAAATATCGACATGTTGTTCTTTTACCATCCTATAATTCAGTGCTAGCGGAGCACACCGCACAAATGGATCTTGAAAAACAACCAGTTATTTTGACAAGCGATCTTTCTTAACAAGTCGTATATACCGCAACATTTGGACGAATATAATTCTTGTTACATTTGCAGTAAGACGCATTCTCGTGAAACGTTGCCTGTGAAAATATAAGATTCTTTTCATTAGTTACGCTAGACCTTAATTTTAATTTGGAATGAGCTTTTTATAGAGGACTCTAGGAGAAACGATTTTTCATAAGTGATGAGGCGGCACCGATTGTGTATATTGTATAAATATTTTTAAGAAAAACACCCCCACGTTGGAAAAATTTAGGGTGCAATAAATATAAAACCGGAGCCTCGTGGACTCGTGTAGCTAATCGTTCGATTATACATGTTTGTAATGAATTAGTTCCCTGGATTCAAATTAGTCTGAACGCGGATAGACAGTCGACGAAATATCACCACAGATTTAATCAGCGTAGCGGGTAAATGTTCGTTTCGTGTTCAAAGTGTCGAAATCACTCATATATTTTATTACCCTTCCATATTAAAGCGCTGTCTTTTTACTTATACATTAACATATTTTCTATTCTACAAAGACGCCAGTATTCGCATGTGGCATTAAAAAAAAATATTTACTCACCCTCGAGCATTGGTACATGTATAAAATTTGTTTTAGTAAAGATTAGAATTATTTCACTTAAGTTCATCAATAAATACATACATACGTCTAAGGACGTATGTTTTTCACGGTACATCAGACATATAAAACTGAAAATGCTTTAATTATTTTACTTGTAAACATTTGATTAATAATATTTATTTATATTAATAAATTATATACCGACTTAACATAGTCCAGTTTGTGTCGGTATATAAAAATATCCTAAGAGCTAATCATGAAGTAAGTGAGCAAGTGATTTGATCTTGAATTGATTAACTGAGATTTCATATAATTACCTACCTTCTAAGTACCTATACAATATGGTCGGCGTGTTTTAATAAATTCGGTAGGTAGAGGTAGCGAGCAAGCAAAGCGAATATAGCAATTACGGGTACATACAGATCCCTAATTGAGTCGAAACTCGTCGGAAGCTTCGTGTGAGCAGGTGTAGGTAATGATTTAATTTGGGCAAAATCGCGCACTCTCGGCAAATTGCCTCTTAAACGCCTAAATGAATCTTGTTACTACGTAATGAACGTTTTTGTTGTAAGACTTTATGATTGAATTCATACAATGTATCTACATTTATAGTGATCGTGTTAATGAAACAAAGATAAAACTAGATAACGCTTTAGTTTGTCGAAGGCTATTTGAAAGCATTTTATATATGGGTGTTTTTGTACTACAATTCATCTACCAGACTACAATCCACGGTATCTGTATATCTACTTTGTGATATAATTTAATCCGTCGATATACTAAATTTTATACAATAACAGATCAACAATCAATTTTTTGATCTGTTAATATGTAAATTGAGCTTTTAATATATAAATCTTATGCTGTTAATATATAATTGTGATTATCCCCATAATTTCCACGCTGGGCGTGTGGGTTGTGGACAGCAGAACGAAGCCGCTCGTGCCACGCCGCCGCTGTCCGTGGGCGGCCTGGCCAGCTGCGCGTGGACACGCCGCGCCATACCGCGACCCGTCGGCGCCGGGCCCACCTCGGCGTGGCTTAGCGCTGACACGGGATCCGGGAATGTATTCTTACCAGTCCCTCCGCACCGACACACATTCACATAAATATAGTTCAGTGTCATCCATGTTTATAAATGCTTACGATTTGTAATGTTAAATATGCACAGAACATTCTCTACGCAATTTCATTGTTATTAGGATAAATGGACTAAAATTAAAACGATTAGAGTATTTACGGACTTCAGTCATCATAGACAATAATTACGCACCTGACGACGTCTTAACGACGTCACTTGCACCTATTTTAGTGTATATAATGTAACCACCATTTGCTTAACATTCTAATATAAATGTAATTTGTTAGAAGCGTAAAAGCTTATAGCTATAGGTATAACAAAATATTCAGGCTACACGACATGTTGCAAGGACCTCCTATAGGCGTCGTAATGTATAGTAAATTAACTTTCAATTTGCATTTTAATGGCTTTGGACTCTTCACACACATATTTTGCTAGAGTTTACACAAACCCGATTGTCAAGCGAAGGCAATTGAAAAAGCATAAAAATGCTATAAAATTGGATCGTAAAAGAATTGTAATTTTCGCGCATATTTTTTACCTCAAAAAATACATAAGTCCGCGTCTCGATCGGTCTCTACATTTGTATACGTATTAAATAATTATTTTTTATCGTACACCCAGATAATATTTTTGCAATTGCGATTAAAAGTGTCTATACATACGTGATATTATTATATTTTGTTAATATTAAAACGATCCGAACTCTACATTTATATCCCTTAGGTATATTATAAAGTAAAACGTTACTTTAACTTCGATGAACTGAACAAAAAACAGAGGTTTTCATCTGCATGGCACAACTTGTAACGAAAAAGATAAAAGTTTTAGGATTTTATTTAAAAGCCTGCCCCGCTTCGTCAAAACTTCGGCTATAAGATTTCCGTGTTCTGGATTTAAAGAAAAAACCTTTGAATGGAAGAAAAAATCCACTAGGAACAAGATATTTCAGAATAAATTAGATTATTTGTCAACAAACAAACTTATCGAGGTTAGGTGGGCTGAATTATGTAAGATAATGTAATAATTTAAGTAATACATATCAGAATCAACAGAATACAGCTTCAAATAGAAACAGAACTAACATAAATGTATACATTAAAGTGTTATTTAAATATACAATATGTCCCATATCTACATTGTATTCTAATTCGAATAGATGTTTTTTTCATTATCTCGAAATTAATACAAAACATCAATTTTCGACGGAACGACATTTTCAAACACCAACTATACAAATCGAGATAATTGGATAGCATTTCCGCCTCTTACTCCGGCTCACTCACTACTAAAGTAGCATAACTAAAGAAATTACATGCGCCGTAAAACTTTGCCATTTCCATTAGTTTGATTAAAGAAGATCCGACATATTGGTATTTAACTTTTAACTAGTTGTACGCACACGCGCACACGATTTTACGTGTTCGCTGCCGTGTTTCATTGGATCACCTTCACTGAACATCTCTGTACACAAAATTGGTATCTGCACCGCATCGAATAAGGTTCGTTGTCGATTCATTGCGCTAAGGCACTTGTGCCGTTTGGATGTGGGAATGCAGAGTATCGATTAGTAGTGGCTCGGAACCGATACAACCGCTTCTATTTACGCTGTTTACCTATTTATAACCGAAGCTATCTGACTCCCTACCTGCGCTCGATCTCGTGTCAGTTCAGTTCTCGATATACCATCTCGATACACTATCTGTATGATTATATCTACATACTTTAACTTGCCGTAGATGTAGGGGCGGCGCTCATTTTTATAAATAGCAAACTGAGGTCGTCGATGCATTGGAGACGGTAAGTTTGATAAGCGAAATTATGAAACTAGTTCTAATCACACCGAGAATAATGCTTCATAATAATGCTCCCATTAAATACAAATTCGATGATTTTATTTATACACTGCGAAATCTTCTAGGGAGAACATAAAACAGCACATTCGAAATCACACAGGATTATTTTCGTAGCGCCACCGCGATGGAGATCACGGAGACATTAACATTGTAGACGTCACTCTTTTTATAAAGCGTACATATGTCATCGCGACGGCGCTCGTACATGCGCGGTGGGCATGAAACGGCCGGCCCGAAGTTTATCAGGTGTGAAGTGTCGCACCACGCGAGACACGCGCCGGCGACTTTACTGTCCATAAAAAGGAGCAGTTAGAGCTCATCTTTCTTTTTAACGAGCGCCGAGAATTGTTATAGTGGGAAAAAAAATAAAATAAAACGCGAACACTCAACCGGAGCCGACGATTAAACGACTAGAAATATTTATTGTTATTGCGGATAGGATACATAGCGAAAATATTGCACATTCGTCTTGTTTATTACACAGCGGGGCAATACGATGTTGTCGACACGCGAAAAAGATCACTTGGCATAAGTAAAGGTGTCTCCACGCTGTTCGCATGATTTCCATGACGCACATTTTCGTTTCATTGTAATGACACCCAAGTAACCTATACACGGTCGAATACCCAGTTGATTGAATAATGAGGTCAGAGCATTCTAATTGTAAGATCACACCGAGGTGACTTTCATAAAGGTTAGTCGTCTGGAACACGAAGGTCACCCAGCGATTCGCGAAGCTACGTAAAGAAAGAGTTTGTAAATATCAAACGGTTTAGCGGCACCACGAGACATATTGTTAAAATCCACCACATAAAATTACATAAATGTAGATGAATGGAGGACTATGGGTGATAAAGCATCTTCAAACGCCGTGTCCAGATTCAATATTTGCGCTCGTGTACGCTTAGGGCGAAACTAAAGAGAATTGCGCAACGCCCCATATATTATCAAAGTCGGCCATAAAATGCTTGAGTTAGCGATTCCATCGACGTTTAGTGTCGAACAATCGGCCGTAGTCGGTGAGTCAGTTGGCGCCCGAGGACGGACGTCGAACTACGCCTACAAATCAGAACATTACCCTTGCCATGTGTTACTATATTATATAGTCGAGGAACTTACTCCCACGCGTACATGTTTACTAAATTATTCGATTTTATTCGACACTGCATTATGAAAACTATGAATTTGTAATTAACACGTCGGGTCTGTGAGGATACATTTATTTATGTAACACTCTTACCGCCGCTCTCTGTTCTTACCCTGTGATGACTCGGATTGACGATACAATGATTAGTTATTATTATTCATCATCCGTAAATTAATAGTTGCACAGTAATATTCTAGGTGACGCACAGAAGGATAGCAATAGAATTTTGATTAGTAGGGTTTTATTCAAGTGTAGTTTGTTCCCAGGAAGTGTTACAATGTTGGACTGGAAGCGCGCGGATGGAGTGCCTCGCGAAAGTCATTGCCTAGAAGCATAATTGAATATTTTAATATACACCTTTCATCCATTCTACGTACCTCTAATACTTATCTAACTACTTCAATTTATTCAAATCGCAAGTTTTATTCTCTTTATCATCAATCGTCTATTCAAAAAGCGATTTAAACTATCACCAATTCGATTGTTATTTTGAATCCACGATAAGCGATCTTTCGTAGTTCGTTAATAAATTTATTGACGTACGTGTCTATTTGAATGTCGGTGATAAAAGTTCGTGTGACACATGGGACAAGCGCCATCGGCAATTAAAAAACCGTAAAAGCACCTTCCCACCGTAACCGGCGTGCGAGTCTGACTTGTTATATCCATCTTCCGCGGGATGATAAACACGGCTCTCGTGCCGAACGTAAAAACAACTTTTGTTACCATTTTATGACAACAATTACGACCAATAAAACGTGTAGCGATTATTCGTCGTAGCGATTCTTGCGGTCGCCCTGTCGTCAGGCCGTGCTCTGCCCGGCTACTAACTACTGCCATTGAGACTGCAATAACCTAACGTCCCTAATCGCGCCAATTTAATTTGCACTTTAGCGTGGGCGTCACAAAGTTTAAATTACAATGATGCCGGTGGAGGTTAGTAAGAAACGTATCATGGCAGGAAAGCGAGTCTATGGGCCACAACGGGCCTTGACTTTGGCCGGTGGAGTATTTATAATTCGTCAACTCTCCAGCTCTATTTTTGTTCTACACACGACTTTGTTACGTAAATTGTACGCGAACGCGACGAGGGGCGTGATTCGGCTGCTCGTAAAACAAATATTATACCTACCTAAAGACGTTGTTTTGCCAGAAACGAGATTGGTTGATAGTATCTCGTTAGATCCATCTCATTTTCAGATAGAATACTTCAATGCGAATTTATTGTAAAACCATATAGTAATAAAACCGATTTTCAATTTATTTTGAGCGTTATTTTGAAAATATTTCTAACTGAGTCAAGGTATTTGCCACACCGACTTCGTATATAATTACAGTCATTATTAAATAGTCATTTTTTTATAAATTAGTGACAATTATGACGATAGGTAATTTTAAATGCCAATATATTTGTTGCTTCATGATCAAATGCTTGCGCTCATTCTTATTCAGTGTGTCTTTGTAAAGACTGGCATCTATGTAGAAAAAAATTACATATTGATAATTTACATATTTATAATAATTCAAATAATAGGTATATCGTATAAATAGTAATATAATTAGTTTACACATTTTTCTGTCATAACGAATACATATATGTGACGCAGAGAATTTCTTCGCTCCTATCAAAGCATGCAATTCGAAGACGAAATGACAAATACTGGCAAATTGGGTTATGAATAAGTATCGGGGCGTAATGGCGAAATTGCGCAGTAGAGAAATATTGGAATGAGATCGTAACGAGCGGGAAATAATCCAATTTAACAAAAGCCGCAACGCCTCTCCGCCTCGCGCTCTCCGCAGCGCGTAAATAGATCGCCCACGTTTACTTCGAATTTTTTTTGATACCTTTGAACAAAGAAGCAAATTGCAATCATTTATATACTATTCTAAATGCCAGTGAAAACACGTTTTATATAAAAATGAAAATAATTTTCTTATACTACAAGCACCAGTATGAAAATATGTATGTATGTAGGTAGGTACAAATGTTAAGCATATGTATGTAGAGTTGTTAGATATATTTTAAAAGATAAGATATTTTAATGAGTTAACGTGATTAATAAATTTATTAAATTTCTTTAAAATACTACAATAGAAACATAAAATATTTAAATAGGTAGGTATATTTCCAAGTATTCTACCGATGACTAGTTGAGTACAGTATATAATAATATTAAACGTATACAATTATAACGTAACTTCACGCCTGTAATCCCCGAAGGGGTAGGCAGAGGAATGCAGAACATTCCCGCGATTCACCGG
>DWEI01005668.1:0-10644 GCA_018245875.1 Mysoria ambigua | reverse complement strand
GGTGTAAGACTATAGCCTGAGCACCCGTTTCATAGTGGGACGTAAATGTAACTGGGTGAAACCTAGGAGTCTGCTACACTCCTCTGCGTACCTTTTTGAGAATTATAGGCGGGATATTAAATTTGAAATTAACATTTATACCCACATTGGATGGGCAAGACAGCGGCAATCAGCATATATATTTGTATTGTAAATTAGCAGAGATATTTTGTTTAAAGCTTATAGTATATTATACGGTATTACATTTTCACAGCAGAAGAGTAAATCATTGTGTTCAGGCAATAAAATGAGTAGAACCAATTAATAGTTAAAAGATTATCTGAATATAATGTTTGTAAAATCAGAATAGTAAGTATGAATTATTGAGCGAACTGGTCAAAAATTTAATTATACGACCATTAATGTTGTGAAATGAATTTAAGAAATTTGTGAATTGAACACATATAATTTATCCATTAGGCGTAATAATGTCTATAGACAAATTATAGAACATTAAAAAAAATTAATGAGTTAAAAAAAACATAACTACACGCCTGTAACTCCCGACGTGGTAGGCAGAGTTGCATAACATTCCCATAATTCACTAGTTATGTTTACGTCCCATTATGTGAATAGGTAGTGAGCCTATAGAAATGCATCGGGCACATATCCAGAATCCGAACCACTACTAGACAATCTAAATTAGAAAATTTTGTAGAGTTCGACCCGGTAATCGAACCCGATCCTTCTGATCGGCAGTCGTACCTGCAACCATCACGACCAACGTAGCAAGGAGACCAGATACATTGCATTTAATAAAAACAATTAAAATCATTGTACTCTTTAATTATTAAATTATATTTTACATTACTTCTCTGTTTAATGAAATTGATTTTTATAGTTGGTTATCGAAAATCATCCAACTTTTTAACTAAGAAGACAATGTATATTTTTTCTTTAGAATGATTTCGACCCTGAAATTATATTATTATTCTAGTCTCTATCTTGCTGCCTCGTTCGTCGCGTTGGTTGCAAGTGCGACTGCCGATCGGGAGGTCCCGAGTTCGATTCCTGGGTCGAACGCTACAAAAAAATTCTATTTAGAAAATTTTCTACTAGAAAATCTATAAGAATTGTTGTAGTGGTTCGGAGACTGGATATGTGCCCGATGCATGGCAATAGTCTCACCACCTAATCCACAGTGGGACGTAAAAGTAATAGGTGAAACGTGGGAGTGCTCTGTATTCCTCTGCCTACCCCTTCGGGTATTACAGGCGTGAAGTTATGTTAGCAACGTTTCGCGAGGAAATGTTCTACACCTGGACAAACATTTCAGGCTTCCTTGTTCACAAAGAGTAAATCAACACAGAGTTTAAAAAAATTGTAAATTTTGTGAGTTGCTTCATTTTTATCACAACGATTAATTAACATGTGGACAAAATCTAGTATATATTACATTTTTTCACATGTACATGTCCTTTTGCTGTAAAAGTATATGTAATAAAAAAGAAATTAAAATTCCATTGCAATTTACCATTTATCCAATATTTTACTGTAAATCCAAACTTTCTGTACCTACAAATAATCTTACTTAACAGAACGCACTGTCAGCATTTCTGCAAGAGGTTAATTTTAAACTAGCATCTCGAATAAACTCAAAAGTTTTCACGTTCCGCCCGTAGAGACGTAAAAGCGGTACTTTCTTTTTAAACGGAAACTCTAACAAAACGTAGTCACCGTTGTTACGGAAGTCGAAGAGAATGGGGCGAAGACGGTGCCTTGTGGGATGCCTTGTACTCGAGAAACGGCACGGCGTTTTATTTTTTATTTATAGGAGCGAGATAACAAAGTGGTACTTTTTCGAGGTTTGGTTTAAGAGAGATGACTGTGTAAAAATAACGTGAATATTTCGGTAGCGATTTATGTTGAATTCTTAAAGAAAATTTATGAGGTTCTCAGGAGTTTTTTCATCTCGTTACGTTTGAAATTAATAGTACAGCATTGCATCATGCCTGTTATCTCCGAAGCGGTAGATACAAGAGTGGATCTCCCACGTTTTACCAGTTACACTTACTTCCCACATTATGGAATAGATTGTGAGCCAATTGCCATACACAGGGCACAAAGCCAGACTCGGGGCCACTACTAGGAAATCTAAATAATAATTATTCTAAAGTGCCCGCTCCGGGAATTGAACCCAGGACCTTCTAATCGGCAGTCTCGCTTGGAACCAACACGACTAATCAGGCAGTCCTAAGACTGCCTCGTGGTCGTGCAAACGACATTAATAGTGTACATATTCCGTTCATTTATTGTTTTTTTATTTTGTATATTTTTACTATAAATCTTTGTCTCGTGTGCGTGTTACCTTAGCAGACCATTGCTCTAAGACTTGTTAATCAGTGCACTTAACATTTCGTCTTTTTCGTAACTCCAGTCCGTTCTAACAAAACATCTCCCCATGTAAGGTATCTGTTAAAGAATCGAGATTTCATTTCCTTTGAATTGTTAAAGTTTTACCATTGCCCATTGTTTTATCACCGACGAGTAAAGGATAACGGCTTTTGGGCTGTTTTTTTATTGTACAAATGTATCTGAATTACTGTAATTGTTTATCTTATGCTCATTACAAATGTTATCCTGTACAACCATTAATATACAGGATTATTCCTCTATCTTGACCATTGGTTTACAATACTGATGTATAAATACATTTAAAATTAACCGTTTCGTTGACATTTTTACTCTTATAAACTACAAGAGGCGAGTTATAGCGTAATGTATAAGTTCACGTTTTCAAAAAAAACAAACGAACAGATTATTGGTATATCGGTACGGTATTTTCATAGAAAATTAAAAATTTGGTACGATATTCTTTCTTCGCTTGTCGTTTAACAGTGCCGTTATCCCAATCGATCCAAGTGTAAATGTTTCCTTATTCGTTCAAATTAGCAACTGCGACATCCAATTTGTCGTCCCATTGAAGGGAAACGACGGCCACTTTTGGACCCTATCGATTCTCGGTTTGAATTTAAAGTGTTACTCAGACCCCGTCCAGTTGAAGTGCTTCGGCTAATAACAGACGGCGGACTGCGTAATATATGTAGGTATATCTTCCTATACTCCAGTAGTGGTAGTGGAAAGGAGCTCTTCAAAAGGTATTTTACTGTCATTTAATTTTTTCATCAAATTTGTTGACGTGTTTTATGCAAATATTACATCTCGAAATGTAGAACAAACGTAAATTTAATTAGTATAAAGATCCCGGCAGGGCCATGAGAATACCGAATTTAATTACTGTTCTAATTCTTGGTGTGTATCTTGTGTTCTCTATGTACTATTGTTGCATTTGTTAACACATTATTGTATGTAGTAGCCAAACATGGTTATCATCGTTTTAAAATTTTATATTGCTCCTCTTTCTCTCAACAATGTCCTCGTTTCCTTCGGTATTCTCTTGTTCTATATTATAAATGACAAACCGAAATTGAAATAGTTGTTAAGTAGTCTGCGATGTCCGAGACATTCGGCCACAAATAGGCTTTAAGGACCATGCAATATCCCGTATTGAAGAGAACACCTTTAGACAACTTTGTTTAATTACAAATAGTTCTTGACAAATTGACATTTTTAAATTAACAAATAATTTTTATATCTTCCCATTTGCTAGTGTGAGAATTTAAATAATGAATTTAAAATGTTTGAGCTTCTATTCTGTTCTTTTTTAGTTTGATATATGGTTAAACTGGATTAATATTAATTTATAAGAGTTTCCAAAATTATTATTACCCATTTTGGTTCTTTAAATTTATACATTAATATCAACTCATTACAGTGAAGCAGAAAGGTTTAAACTTTAGACCAGACCTACCTTAAGAAAGAAAATCGCCATTCGTTCTCATTCGTAAATACAGATAATATTGATTAGGTACGAGTGATGTAAAAGAAAAGAATGCCTCACGATACAGTTATATTAAATTATTACAATAAATACACGCATCAAACTCAATACACGTTCATGCTCGACTTAAATTTATTAGCGTTAACAATAATAGTAAAAATTCTGAACGCTCTTTTTGAAATTAACAGTTAGTGATAAATCCCATGCAAAAGCGACCTTAACCTGAGTTGATTTTATTTAATAAACTCTAGGTATATGAAAGCGAAGGTCCTGTACTGAGTCATTTAAAAAAATATTGACTAGAGCCAGTGCCAACGAACTAAAACTAGTTGGTAGCGAGATGGACGCTTTAATTGAAATAGTTGTAAAGTAGTTAGCGACCTCAAAGGAGTTCGGATATAAATGGGCCGATGTTTTTGAGGACGCCAGAATTCTGTTTAATTATGTATGTTTCATTAATGACTACGAAGTTTACTGCGGAAAGCATAGCCAAAGAGAATGTATTAAACGTATTAAAGACAACGAATATGATTTTCGAGGTAATGGAAGTGCTAATGTTTTATGTATACCTACCAGGAAGTAGGTGTATCACTTTAGGGCGAATGGCCCGTTTTACGTTTATCTTTGTGTATTAGGTAATAATTTTTATATGTCCAACTTTCTTTATCTCAGAACATTATCGAAAATAAAATATCAGAATTGATGAATTTAACACTTCTATGATGTTTCAATTTTGTTGACAAACAGAATGCTTATAATTAATTTAGTCACGTCAATGTAATAATTTTCCAGGGCGCAACATCTAAAGTGTCCATGTACATAATTTTTACTGAGTGTAATTACAGTACCCCTATAGAGTCTGCTAATATCTGTTTTTTCTTTTTTTCATGTTATATTGTGTTCGTTAAATTGTAAATAATTTAATCTATCTTTTTATATTAATATTCGAAGACAAAAACGGCTATCGAATTGTAAATAATTCAACATGAAATATTTTGCACAAATTTCTACTCGGTTTTACAATTCAAGTGACAAAATAGGTGAATCAAGATAATTTTCTTGTATAAACTTAATAATAATAGATAAACTATTAATTCGTTTTAAATTAGTATCTGTTAAACGATGTATGATTTTGTTATATTGTTGCAAAGTATATCTATCAAGAAAAAAATATTATGCACAAATATTGAAGAACTGTCTATAATGGTCAATGAAGTAATTAGCTGGTTTCGTCTAAGTGGAACAACAACGCTTTAGTAAATCGTAGATAAACTTCTTTAAGAAGATTGCGAATTGGATAAACCTGGGATAGATAAAGTTAACGATTGGGGTTAAAATAAAAACTTACTTTTTCCAGTTGCTTGTCACCAGGGTGTGGGAATTTGTTTGTGAAGTGAAGATATGTTTTAGTAAGAAGTTTCGAAAATTTTCTGTGAATACGAATGATGGTCTAGTTTGTTCAAAAGTGAAAATTTTTGATATAACCTTTCAATATTTTGAATCCTTAGTTTACGGAAGTGTTGAAAAAAATTTTGACAATACAGTTTTGTTTATTTGTGACTCTCAAAGGAACATAATGATTTAAGAAATTCTCGTTTGATAAAGTCCAGCGTTCAATGGAGTTTATTTCATAATATATTTAAGCATAACACCTGGTTTAGCTATGAAAGAGTTCCACTTAAAATTTCAATGAAAATGTATTCCGTGTTACCCAATAAAAAAAATATTTATAAATCTTGAATAAATAAATATTGTCATAAGAAAAGTCTCAAACTCTTTCTACAAATACGAGAGCTACAAAAACATTTTCGGGATTGTCTGCCACATCACATATTTCACCCCTAACACCATAGCACTTTCGCCACGTTCCATGGGATTTACTATGTTGTTTTCATTATTAGCTGGTTATGGCGCTAATATGTTTGTTTTTTTTGTTCGCTTTTTCTTTCTTTTTACATTATTTCTTTTATAAGGTAGGCCTAGCCAGTCAGGGTTTTAAGCTTCACAGCTTCTTGTCACACACAAACCGCGCCATACTACGATCTGCCAGCGTCGGGTTTAGTCGTCTATTACGACACCCTGTATCTCAGCACTGGATCAGGGAGAGTAGCCTTATTTATACAAATTAACATACGTCCGTAACTTCACGCCTGTAATCCCTGAAGGGTTAGGCAGAGGAAGGCAGAACATTCCCACGATTCACCAGTTACGTTTACGTCCCACTATGGAATCGGTGGTGAGCTTATTGCAATGCATCGGACTCATATCCAGACTCCGAACCACTATTAGAAAATCTAAATTAAAAAATTTTGTAATGTTCGACCTGCCAATCGAACCCAGGACCTCCCCATCGGCAGTCGCATCTGCAACCAACATGTCCAACGAGGCAGTCTTATTATTCTTAGGCTTAGAAATTAACAATAATAACAATATTTCATTTTAACGACCATTATCAATTAAACCCCGAGCGTACATATTATCGTATACCTTCAACTTTGAAAACTACGATCACACAATCAACAACATCACGACTTACAAAAAAAGAGATAATTTAATCGTTCCAGGATTTTCTCCCGATTTCTAAACAGTAATTTAATATACGTCTAGATTTTTTTTTCACTGAACCTATAGTGAACAATGTTGCCATCTGACATCTGCATCGCAAATGTAGAGTTCCTTAGAGATAACCCGACGTTAGCAGACGTACTCGTACATATCTTCCTTCGCATTAATCTTGTTTTGTGAGATACAATACTAAAAGTTTATAAATTTTGAATGCATCTTCTGTATTGGGAATATGAAAATGAGGTATTCTGATTTTATGTGATATGATTATAATACCGTTACACTCAGTGTTTTTTAAGGTAGCGTTTCTGAATTTTCTTTTGCTTCTTTTTCGAAAGTCGTCGATTTTAAGACAAGGTAATATTTTATTATAATTTACACTATTTTTCTCTCTTTACGTCTAAACAAAATTTGGTTTTGAAAACAAATTGCTCTAGTTATTTATAAATCACTATCTGTTTTCATACAAATAAACATACGTATACTTATATTTATTTTTTTACAAAACATTTTAGTATTCTTTTCCGATAACAGGTACGATGAACTTTACAGCTTCAAATATGATGTTTATAAAATCAGTATACTACTCAGTATACTAAATATATGCCATAAAAACGTTTTAGCTTGTGGGGACCACGATAGTAAACTGTTAACATATTCTACCAATAAATTAATGTAACACAATGCGTACATGTATTTACCTAGGAATTTTCCTGACGCAAAAATACAGCTTTGAAATAATCAAATTTAAATATAACCTACAAAACTTTTTCGTGACGACGAGAATATATTTTCTGAGCTCTCCGAATCCTTTCAAACATCTCCACCCCAAACATTACTGAGATACAATTTCAAAGGGTATTAACCCACTGGAGCGAATCTACTGATGTAACCCTATTTTCTTTTATTGATGAACACAACGTTATTTCAGAAATTTCAGAAAGCTACACGGTAACGGGAATTGTTAAATCGATAGGAGCAAAAATCTTTTTTGGTTACTGAGCACATGTTTAAGAATTGCGAGGTTTAGGTCTTAAAGCGACTCCAATAATAACTTGAAATAGAAAGCGACATACCTGCATTTCTCTTGTCCTTTACTTGAAAAGGGTTCAGTGATCTAGAACTAAGTACGTGGAGTATTATTATGGAAATATCAAGATGGTTCTGGAGATTATCTACATGAAAAGTGAAGGTTAAAGTAAATATCGTTGATCATATACCGCATTTGATATTTCGAACAATTTTAAGTCCTTTAACTTCATAAAAATAACTTTTCTTACTGACCTATAATCCCAGTAGTCTTCCTAACACACACTTCAGAGAGTATTAATTACTTTAAGCTTATCAAATTGTTTGATTAAAATCAAATAACTATGAGGTGTACTTCAAGTTAAATTGCTTGTGTTTCAAGAAATTGATTTAGGACTTCACTTACACTTAAAGTTAAAGATTAACATTCCTTTCATGTCTCTAAGGCGACATCAATTTTCGAACCGTGGCAATTTTGTATTGATAAGGGGTTTTGGCACAGAATTGACATTTTGAAAGGGTATGTATATAACGTTTATAAACATTGAATAGGTACTGTACTTACATCCAGTTCGTGTTATAATGCACTACAGTTTCAATAATGGACACGGTTAAGGTTAACACAGTTAAGGGTAAACAACTGTTGTCATACAAAGGCAAAAGATTGCTTCCTTAACATTTCATCTACAAAAGGATTCGAGGAGAAAGAGTAGTTTTAAATAAAGCCAATAATAATAGTAATATTAATTTTCCACCCAATAAATTGAAATTCTCATAAACTAACTCATATGGTCGATATCTCTAACCTAAGACACGCTCTTATCATAACTTTTTACTTAATAGATCGTGCGCAGCAGAACTTCAGAAAGGCCGATATTTCAGAGATGAATTTATCAACAAGATAAAATTATCCTTGCAACTTTCACTCTGTACTGTAACGAAATCAGATATACAATACAATTGGATTGTGAATTACTAAAAGAATATCCAACAGGGATAGCGTCAACCGGGAAAAACTAAACGGATTAGGTCATGGAGGAAATCTTATAAGAAGAGGCGACAGAATTTGTTTCGTAACCGGCTCCAGTAGCAGGCAATTCCTGTTTGCATCATAAGGAACTAGTTTCATAACAAACGATAAATATTAGCTCCTTTGGATATTGTCTTGTGTTATTCGTATTTTTTTATGTCAATGTAGTGCTACAGATTATTAGGAAGACTGTTAAGTCTGTTGGTCGTTTTGGGAACATTACTTAAAACATGTTAACATTGTTGCAATTGAGTTATTTACCTCATTTTGAAACATGGAATTTTTCCAACTGTTTATTATGTAAAAGAAAACATAATTTTCGCTTATCGTTTACTATTATTCCATATGACTTGTATGTAATAACGGAATATTCTCCACAAACCGTTCCCTGCGTCTGCAATACGAATGCGAATTTTTAATAAAGACGTCCTGCTCAGCGAGCTAAATTTTGCATTGCGAGCTAGCAAGCTCGGTTGCATTAACTTGTCTCCTTCAGATTTCCCAGAAGGTTCCCTGACACTGCACCAGACATTGCCTAGTGCTCGAATACGAGCGAATTTCTTTCTACCAAAAAGACTTAAGCATATACGTTTATTTGTTAAACTCGGAACGTTTTATTGCTGTGCAAATACCAGAAGCTAACACGTTTTTAGAATTCGAGTGTTGAAATAAAAAGAGAACGGCCCATAACGTCTCTAAAAGAATAAGTAAGTGTTTCAAAGTGAAATTTTACGCTTGGGTAGGTAAATTCTTGGTTTAACTTCTATCGGCTGCAGCTAAAAATAACGGACTGCACAATTGTACTATGTGGTCATGAGGGACTATCGCGTCTTGACAATTATTGACCATATACATATAATTTATACAATAATCAAAATCTCAACATTAAAACTTGAAAGCTTCTACCTTTTTCGAAGCTTCCATGAATTTTCAATAGAGTTTATCCTAGAATGTTGTTATTTCAAATTGAAGCAGTAAAAGGGCTCCCTAAAAGTTATTCAATATCATGAGATAAAAGATTTTGAGAACACTATTATTTATTTGTTTAATTTTAAAACGTTTTTATTAAAGTCACATAAATAACAATGTGATAAAATCTCTCTCATTAAAACGGGAATCACGAACAGGCGTAATAATTTCATTTTATTAAATGTCCCAGCGCCAAACTCTGTCAATATTTGTTCTTCTTTGTCGTGTTCCTCGAAAAAACATAAGCTGACGGTATCTTTGCAGATCTGTTTTCTCATTCATTGCTCTTGCGTTCTTCGTTCTATTTCTTTGATATTATTACATTTATAAATCTCGTATAAAAATTGATGTTTTGATCGTATAAAATTGAATAAATAATCTGGGTAGGTACAAGGATTTTCTTATATAAATAATGAACAAGAGTTAAACCTACGTTGCTGTTTAAGTTCAGAAGAATTGAATTGAACTCGTAAGTAATGTCAGTACCTTTTATTTATACCCTTATATTATACCAAGCCTACAGTGGAACCCGATATTTAAATAATAAATCTTGGAGATAGATTATTTCGATAGTTCCGATTGTATGCTACATTGAGGCGTTACTTTTTGCTAACTCTCACAGCATCTGGCGTATTACGATTAGAAACTTCTCCCACACTGTCTGTATGAATGAATTCTGTTCTATTGTGAGCAATTTTCCCATGCGCACCGTTACCGAGACATCCGTAAACTAACTGTTTTAGACTACTTGTTTTGTTTGTACCGTCTTTAATCTGCTTACTTTTTTCAAAGACATTACGTCAATTTCCAAATATACAAAACGATATAAAGCAAATATTTGTTTTGTAATATTTGTATTTCTGACGCGGACGTGTAAGAAGTGATGAACAAGCTTTTAGGTTTTTTTTCTGTTCATTCTACCACTATGCAATAGAGTCCTGTTAAGACTAGCACCTCATTGCTGACACATACCTATGATTTTAAATATGTCATAATGACATCTTACCTTTATTTGGATATTCAACTTTTTTCTTACACTTATTTTGTAAATCGATGCGAGATAACTAATGGAATATGCCAATTGGGCAATCATCGTCATCAACATCATCCTCATCCTCATCATCATCATCATCATCATCATCATCATCATCATCATCAGCCTATTTTCGTC
>DWEI01005667.1:0-10644 GCA_018245875.1 Mysoria ambigua | reverse complement strand
GAGCCTATTGCCATGCATCGGGCACATCTCCAGACTCCGAACCACTACTAGAAAATCTAAATTAGAAAATTTTGTAGTGTTCGACCCGGGAATCGAATGGGGGACTTCCCGATGAGCAGTCGCACTTGCAACCAACGCGACCAACGTGGCAGTCAAAGTCAGTACATTTATATTAATGATAATAACGTAGCTCGACCTGTATTTTAGAAAAATCTAGTAGTGACCGACCCGGGATTTTATGCTAGGACCTCTTGAAGGGCCGTCTCTCTTGCATCCGACACCATCTATGACGAGGCAATCATTAAACAATACGAAAGAAAAAAGCAGAGGTGGCTGTAATGAAACGCATAGTGGTACTCGAGTCACACAGGACAATAACATTCTGTACGATAACAGAACATCGGCTAATGAACGACAGCGCTGGCTTCCAAACGGCCCGCTTGACCCTCGGCACGCGCGGTGGTTTCGCAAGGCCGCGGGACATTCGGGTCGCGCGCGCCGAAAAACGCGAAACGCGCGCCGTGCGACGCATGCCGATGCGGATGAGCCTAACGCATCGAGGCCCACTTTCGATTCCCTCTGAACCGTCAGTTTTGACAACTTTCGGAACTATTGCACCACTGTTTTTATCAACAGCGGAATCGTATAATATTTAACCATGATCATTAAGAACTTTTATTACAAAACAAAACATACGTAACCCCATACATATATGTTTTTTTTTAAATTCTACAAAAAATATTAATTATCATCACTTTACTTTTTTAATATTATGTAGAACTCTTCAAGGTAAGGGTGAATAAGCTTTTCTGAGGGACGCACGATTCAACTTAGAGCACACGAACCTACGCTTCAGATGTAACAGAATGGCCGTCGACCTGCTAAACACTTTAGAGCTGTCTCCATATCCTGACAATTGCCACTGAAAGTAAAACACCACGGACCCATTATGCGGCATGTTATTGACATGTAGATATTGTATTGTAACGGCGCGGCTGCGTGCAAGAGGCGCGCAGTGACGCAAGCGGCCGCGCGCCGCCGCCGCCGTGTTCGCGGTTGTCACGAGCGGGCGCGTCGTGCGGCGCGCGCTAGCGGCCACGGCGGCGCGGGCAAGGACGACGGACTCGGGAGTCGGTTAATAGGTATCACTAACTGTCAAATATGTACGCACATTTAGGCACTTAATTGAAATGTGGAGTCGTGTGTATGGAATGGCAGCAAATGTATGAAGTTTTAATTTGGGCATTTTTCCCTTATATTAAAAGGCGTAGCAAACTAGCAGACGGCCATTTCGAAAGTAAGTGGTCACCGTCACCTATGTCGCCTACTATTCAACTTGAATTATTATAGAACAGGTTACATTAATGCTTTAGAAGTTTTATAATAATATGAGACAAACGATATATTACAAAACTCGTGATCCGATCAACTTTTCAATAAATAAACAATAGAAAAATTCTCATGAACACATCTGACAGCATATGAAAAAATCTGTCCTAATTGTCAATCTTAAGGAGCAATCGTAAATTCTTTTGGGACTATTTCAGATCGGTGTATCTTCGGCGTGTATCTCAAAACGATCGGAAAGCAAGTCTAAAATAGGTTGGTCTGAAGGAGTTCTTAGGGTAGTTTAAGGTGCAGTAGAATTGTAAACTATACTAAAGACCCCATGGCTCACGTCTCTTTGGAACAGTTAGCAGCAGTAGAGGAAAAACGAAATGCAACTAGACAAGTTTCACCAGTCGTACAGTAACAGTAATAATCTTCATCAAAAATAAATTACACCGCGACTATAAAAGTACGGGCACTTTGACCCACCTGCGACCGGCAGTCAAATGTCAGAGTCATAAATGCATGTCGTAATTACGAATGCATCAGCTGCAAAGATAGCGTCGGTCAATGAGACGTCGCTGGGCCTCTGAAGCGGGTATCTAAATAAATTGTATGATTAGTCCCCGTTAGCACCGATTTCAGCAATAAACATAATTCGAATACAAATCGCCTACTTATTTATATGACTGTAATAATCTAATCATTTATAGCCCCGTTAAAATAATATAAACATAAAAAACAAATGAATAAAACGAATATAAAAATCTGCTGGATGATAGGAGACGGCTAAGCTTTTGAGACTGTAGCGTCGTGTAGTCCTTATCCACCACAGTCACTGGACTGCTTCACTTACGCATTGACTTCGAGAAGTATTCAACGTTACCTGGAACGGTCCACGTGACTCGATATATCTATGTATATCCTTTAATTTAGTCAGAAACATAAAAATATCTATTAATCTTTTCTTTGAGCATTTCGAAATAACTTAGTAACCTAGGTTGGCCTACGATATAGGAACAGACAACAAAATTTTGCACTCGGCAATAATTGGCTGCGTCGACACCAGCTCAGCCGCGGAGCTGCCCGGACGGTGGAAGTCTAAACGAATGACAGAAATGGTATTAAATATTCAATTGTAATGTCCCCACAGGCCACAGCGGCGGAATACTTATCTGACTAAAGTATCGCAAGCGCGCGATAATCGTCGCCGGTCCATCCATCGCGTACCCAGTCAGCGCTGGCGACGACACTCGAGCCTCACGAGTCCTCACATTCCTCACTGTATCAGTGTTTATTTCTGTTGCGACTATTTTTACCAAATCACGACGAGAATGTTTAATAATAATAACAATAGCGTGAAAGCTAATTACGCTGGCTTGATAATTCGATTCGATATCGAAAATAACAAAGCTAATATTCATGCTATATTTCGGTTACCCCAATGATGGATGGCGGCCCACGCGGAAGACTATGGCCCTAGCACTTTAATTCTGAGAGGAGACCACTATGCAGCAGTGGAATGATAAAAGGGTGAGAAAACGGAATATAAAACTGCAACTAAATGGATGTCTAAAGATAAAATGTTAATTTCCAACTTCTGAAAATTCCAATTTTACAATTAACGACTATTCAAAATATACATATAGATATAAATTTATCTCAAATGTATCAACTTAGTCTCAGAACAATGAAATATATTAGACTGAGGTCTTTGTCTAATGGGTGTCGGTGAAGAACTTGATTTTTTTATAAAACATTTGCTGATTATACATATGATGTAGAAAATATACAAAATAGTAACAGTAACATCATCTTAGGAAAAAAGCCTGCCAGTTTTAAAAAAGAATCGATCATGATATTTGGATATGATATACGTTACACAGAAGAGGCTGTATTTAACGTAATCGTAACATAACATAACGTGAACGACCGTTGACAAAAACGATACTTCCAGAAACACAACTATTACGTTTTCATTCTGCCATACAAAACGCTGTACAATATCGATGTGAGGAGCATCATTGTACTCACAGTGTGACACTTTGGTATCTCTACAGGCTGAGTGTAATCGTTTAACTTTATAGTTGTTTTTGTTCGAGCTGTGTTTTCATGCGGACGAATGGAAGCTTCACTGCAAACAGTGTTAGTTTCCTCTCTCTCAATACCACCACACAGTTCACTGAAATTACCGTGACTATATAATGTATTGTGTTGAGACGAGGCGTCATCTTTGTGATTTTTTCTTTACAAATGTACATTTTATTCTTCTAATATACTGAAATCATGTGTGAATTTCCACGATTTGTTACATACATATTTAGATTCTTAATATATGTATCTTTGCTTCTTTAGCTCTTCAGAGCGCCGTTGAGACACATGTACAAAGGTTCACATTTATTACTGGAGTATATTATAATATTAAATGTCTGTGGTTTTTAAGGCATCGGGATGAAAGGTGGTTGCTATATCGTAGTTGCCATGGATATACGGAGACAAGTATACATTCGTAATAAAGTCATTTTTCAAATATCTGCCCGATGGATAATCGAACACAAAACAAAGTGCAATTTGTACCGCAATTGTGCAATGTATTGTAATCGGTACGACGACGAATTTGCCAAACGGGTCACAGTGATACGTGATAGAAATAGGATTCCGTATATATCGGAATGAATGGAGGGAAACGTAAACAAAATTTTAAGCGGTACTTTTCCTTAAAACTTAATTTCCTTCACCGATATATCGTCAAGATAAGATGTAACTCGTTTATCATTTACGTTCGTCAAGTTATCACGAGCGAACTACCAGACTCGGCGATTGGCCACCGCGGCTACCGCGGCGCGCTGGTCATACGTTACGCGGCGAGGATATTTTTGGTTTATCTATTAATGCACAAATATATTTGAAAATTGAAAAAGTAGATAGTAAGTGAAGTTTTATGAAAAGTACAACTAACACAAAATACCATCCACATTAGCACACAGATAATATTATATATTAAAATGCACATAATTTTAAACAAAATTACTTCCTTTTACTATTTTGGAAATCAGCAAAAAGTATATAGAGCGTAAAATTAAGAGAACAGTATATTTTATTACTATTCTTGTAATTTAAAGTTTAGTCAATTCGACGGGTTAAACTGACCTTTCATTTCCTATCGATTAAATCTCATGAATTCTACATTTTCCGATGAAAACTGTCACGACCGTGATGCCATAATTCAACGGACAGCCAATGACGATGGCCAACACTTAGTGTGGTGTTTAGTACGCGGAAGCCGAGGACAGCTTCCTGCCATTAGTCTAATCGCGATAATGGACTCGTTCCACTGTCGCGGCCGAGCGAGAAGCGAGAAACGGTGAGCTGCTTATCAAATTACGTATCGGATTAATTTTGATGTGGTCTTCCTCAGACGTAATATGACGTTCCCACGTCACAGTCACATCAGTTACGTTTTCGTCCCACTATGGAACAGGTAGGTGAGCCTGTAGTCACACGCCGGGCCGGGCCAAGTACAAACTGTCAGTAGTCCGATTCAGTAGTAGAAAACCTAAATTGGTAAAATCCAATAGTACGCGACCCGGGAATTGAACAAGTTTCATAAAAAGTGTAAGTGTTCTTGAGAAACATATGTAGGTCCAGGAACAGGTCCAAAACAAATGCATAAAATCAAACATATTCAATTGAAACGAATCAATAAAATCAATTGAGAAAATAATTATAAACCGAATGTACTAGTAGATACGAAGGGTTTCGATAACACACAGCGGACAGAAACCGTATCGGACATAAATTAGATAGTGGAAGTTAACAGATACGAGAAGTTTACAGAATTAAAAGAACTGTATTTTATAGGCGACGCTATTAATAGTAGACACAAAGATTGACATAAACAGCGATGACAGATAGTTGTTGAACAAAACTTAATATAAAAAAAATACGGAACCCCTTATCTGTATAAAAGAAATAATTAAACAAAATATTTTTTGAACCGAACCGAAAAATGTTTTTGAAGTAAATGAACTAAATAGATATCTACATTTTATGCATAAAACAGTCTTTAAACACTAACTCAATTTTTAAAACAGCTAGCAACGCCGGCAACAACGTTCAGTGATGACTGTTTAACGATAAAAATTCTTTTATCACTTTTGACCGTCTTGTTGGACGTGTTGGTTGCAAGTACGACCGCCAAACGGGAGGTCCCGTATTCGATTTCCGGGTAGAACTGTACAAAATTTGCTACTTTAGATTTTCTAGTAGTGGATCGGAGCCTGGATATGTACCCGATGCACGACAATAGGCTCATCACCTATTACATAATGGGACGTAAACGTAACCGGTGAAACGTAGGAGTGTTCTGGATTGCTCTGCCTACCTCTTCGAGGATTACAGGCGTGAAGTAACGTTTTTCCAAATCTTTTATCATGACATCTCACGTGTCATATTATCAGTTTTCATCGATTGACGTAAACGATGCGACAGTAGCAACGGCCAATGCGCAAAGGTCAGTGTTGTTCCGAACTGAAGGCGGTTTTGTAAATCGTGGGAGAACAGATTGTGGTGGACATTAATGAAAACGCATAACGATGTATGCCTGCTGACGTCACGAAAAGATTAAGTCCAGCGCGACACGCGATATGTGCAGATGATAATTGACAACGCTGCTACCGATGATGACTGCGAATCAATAGCAAATATATCTACTTGATATGGGCCAATCAAGCTGATGACGTCGATTGACGTCAGACACGTTACACAGAAGAGAGACGTCAGAGATTCTGGAGAGATTTAATTGAAAGTGTTATAATTATATCATGAGTTTATGGTTCGAATGGAATTTGAAATTTGAAATTTATTTGGATGAATTAAAATTCAAAATTACATATAAAGAATCCAAATGAAATACATCAATAAAATTTTACAAATGACACTGTTGAAATTTTAATATTGGTTTACACATGAACGTCATCAAATGATATGTGCCGAAACACTACCATAAGAATATAAGGAACGCAGATAAACAAACAGTTAATCGTTACATTCTCTTAATTCGTTCATCCGTTAATGGCGACATTTTTCGTCGCCGAGAGACTATGGAGGTTCCCAGCGACGGGGTTACGACAATTAACCCTGCAGCGGCGCGCGGGCCGCGGGTCGATTCATGTGGCGCGACCGCGGCCGCTACAATTGGGACGCCGTGCAGCGATCCGTCGGCGGCGCCCGGCGCGGCCGCCGCTGGCCTCGTTACGATTCCTCGAGGCGCTGCGTCGCCCGCGTTGCACGTTGTCGTGTAAGAAATGATGATTGACATCGCGATGATCAACGCTAACATGCGATGGACGTGTACGAGGAGTGTTCCTTTTTCAAATTACTCTCAACGTTTCTGTATGACAGGCATGTATTAGTACGAAAAACTATCAACCTGTTGATTCTGATGTAACTGAATTAATCTGACGATATCGCAAACATTCCGTAAACATATATCAAACTGATAAGAAATATCTGAAGAAAAACAATTCAAAATGGCTGATTATTTTTTTCTTTCCGACGGAAAATATAAATAACAATACCTCAAGTGACGTCTCAAAGCAACTCTACGGAGATTTGAATGGATTTAAAATATATCGCTCGGCCGATCGAGGTAATCGCACAAGTCGATTTGCCACTCGCTCCGCCGGCCTTCCACCCGCGCGTCAGACGCCGCTCTGCCGACGCCCAAGGACGGCGCGACAGTGGCCAGTCATCGCGGCGCACAAATTGTAGTGGTCGCGGCTTCCGCGTCGCTATCGGCGACATTACATACATGACATCCTAATGGTATTTAGAAAAAAAAAAACCACGCTTCATAATTACTATATACCACGTAGATTTTAACAATATTGGAGCTTCCATTTTTGTGTCCGTTAAACCTCAACTATATAATCAAACAGATTCGATTTAATTCAGGAAAAAATGGGTAGTAAACTCGAGAATCTATTATCTTTACCTATATCTAGAACTTTAGAACGAAATATTTAGAAATATGACGTTAATATTCCGACGTTCTCAGATGTATGTTATAATTTTACTCCGTGATTAACGCTGTCAAGACGAGTGTTACATTTCGAATCATCTTTAACCCGCTCACTCGCACAGTGTTCAGTGATTGTCGGACTGATGTAACAGTCACTAACGTTTATCTTAAAGTGAAACAATGTATTGTTAATGGCGTAGAAATTCAAGGCTCATTCGCGAGTAGTTCACGCTGCGACGTGTGAAATTAAGTCGACACGATGAAGTAGACAGACACAAAATGAGCTGAGAACATAACTATGTAAATGTGTTGATTACAATTATTTATCAATTTGTATGGAGTTAATTTGTTTATGTATTGTATCTATCTACTTTACATGTGGTGAAACGAGTATTTTTTATTATACGCAGACAAACTATATTTTTATCTCCACAGACAGCCATCTGATCCCAAAGTAAGCGTCAAGAGAGCTTGTGGCATGGTAACCAGGCGGCTGATAAACTACATATAAATATATACATATATACTTGAGCACAATTATCACATAAATATTTATTCTGGTTGGGAATCGAATTCATGACCACCGGCGCGACAGTCAGGCTCCCTCACCTCTGCACCAACGGGCCAGCCGTAATATGATACACAGAAGTGGTATGGTCAGCATCAAAGACGTGAAGAATAATAATAATTAAAATAAAAAAAAAACAAGAAACCATCAATCTCTCAATCAAGTATAGTATTGTATACATACAAAAAAAAGTTAATTAGTATACCAAAATGAATGTTCTATTAGTGTTCACCTTGAAAATACGTTAATAAAAAGGTATTAAATACATTGTAAAAAAATTTACAAATAGTAACAAGGTAGCAATGGATACGGTTTTTATCAATGAAAAGTTACAAGCAGACGTAAAGTGTGACTATTATATGCAAATTTTTATCGTAACATCGGCTAATTGTGTGGTAATGGCGAGAAAAACATCTGTATCCGCCGGACGCTGAGGAGTACTGAAGAACTACAATATTTTTTTCCATTGAAGAAAATTCATTCTGGTCAACAAGAGTCACTTTTGGGACTGAACTAACCGTGTTATGCCATTGATGTGGGCTCAAATACCTAAATGTTCTGTTTATAGATTTTAAAAGCACAAAAAGTTAGTTTCAGATAAAATCTGATCGATAAATTAGAAAACGAAACAATACATATTATATACTAAAACTTACACGAAATTAAAACGAAATTTTTTTAACATCACTAGATTTCCTAGATAAAGAAGGACCAAAATGACAAGGTATACTCACTCTTTCTTATTGTTGACTACAATGACTAGCTTCACTTTCCGAGGGCCCTTGGTCATTTTGCAGGTATCCTTGCTGCTCTCCACCGGGCCCTGGGTCAGAATTTTTAGTAGAGGAATGTTTTCGTGTTCCGTACCACTGCAGCCCATCGGCGGGTCTCGCGGTCACCTCACTGACATCTTTGTTAACTTGGTCCACTTGTTTGGCAACACATATTTATGAATTAATCTTGAATAATATCACTTGAGTCCATTAATACTGATTGTCAATCACCCGCACTAAAAATCACTGGTCTTATATAATACTGCTTAATACTCCTGCATCGGACGATAAGCTGTTGAAACCGTTTTATCATGCGAGATTTGGTAGAAAACGATAAAAGAACATTGCTTAAAGCATAATAAAGGATTATTAGATACGGCGCTCTGGGCTGTGACGTGTCACCTTATGCAATGAGAGATATTAAAACGGGAAATATACTAATAGTGGAATTTTGATTATGGTCGATGGTTGTTTAACGATAAACGTAAATTTGACGCTGACGAACGAAATATTAAAAACTTACTATAGGAGCTTACGCTAGCTTCTAGCCTTATATAATACGCTTTGTAACATGCACAGTTAAAAATGTGTTAACTTGGTGACAACCGTTATCAAAATGGCACATTTCCACCGAATCGCATCGGAATCACGTCAAGATTTATAGATGATGAATGATGATACATGGCGACACGGCCCTGATTGTGAAGATTGTGATAACGGTCTATCTACGGCAGCAAACGCACTCGCAACACGGCCGGTAAGTAGACCGAACATTAAATATTTAGGCAACTTCAGAGCTGTTTAACTTTCGTGTCACACATCTGCCGTGTCAATGGCGCGTACGTTATGCTCCCGCGTTAGAAAACCTCTTGGTGCAGATGAGACGGCTGCACCTAACTCAATTGATAGTAATTGTGTCGATTGTGACGATATTGATGCCGGAGATACAAGAGAACAAGCAAACAGTCCGCAACGAGAAATACCATCAATAAACACATTGAAAAGAGACGTTCCGAGATTATTAGATTGATCGGTTGGACAAAGAAAACCTTATTTCAACTACTGACAAGTGAGCGAGGAACGGTTTGTCCAATATAAACACAAACATGACTAAGTTTTATATAAACTTACGTCAAAAGATGTGAACATTGTGTGAGGCTGAAGTCGTGACCAGAAGGGGATTAAGTTAATTTGTCTTGGCCAAACATTTCAACACACACTTTCAGTGACGCAACTGAATGAAAAACATTGTTTCGCGGGTTGTAACTTACACATAAAATTGTTAGTATTAGTACATAGAACTATGGAAATTAATTTTTTTCAGGACATACCCTCGACCAAATGGAGCATGGAAGGTACAAATAAATAAAATTTGCAACATTTTACCCTTTCCAATATCAGATGGTGCCACATGTACTTTATGAATGTCCTCTTAGGTTTTTGACATATTGCCAGTTGCAAAACCGACTACCAAAGATAGAAAAAAATTTTACATCTACTGATTAAATTAGTTTCAACTCAATACAAACTTACATTAAAACTTACCTTAGCTCTGTTAGCCCCATTGAAAGTGATTATGTAATTATTGTAATTATTATTTAGTCAGGTTCAGCGCAAGTATCGATCATTGCCTATATCATAATCCCTGTGATTACGTTTAATAAGCCAAATACGTCAGCGTGCTTCAATAGTATATCATGCCCTTAAAAAATGTTATTTTCCGATAATTACATTGTTGAAATAGTGGAGATTCTTATAAACAGCTTATAATACTTGACAATCATAGTAATATGTATAAATACAGAAGGGCAGTTTTATAATATAGGTCAAATATTGGTTTTCTGGGAGCATTCAAAAGGATTTCAAATAAAATCAAATCAAATAATGGTTTACTCAAGTAATCTTTTTCAATAACTTTTGAACCGTCATTTTTTAATTAACCACTGGTTCAC
>DWEI01005666.1:0-10644 GCA_018245875.1 Mysoria ambigua | reverse complement strand
TTATAATTACCTACTAAATTATAAGGGCATAGTTCAAGTACGTATTGTCTAATTGTTATAAATAATTTTTTTGTGTTAAATTTCCCTATCAAGCACAACACGAAAATACAGGATGACGTAGTTATAATAGTACGTATATATTTTATTATCTTTCTGTCTTATTGGTATTTTTTGAATTGCATGAACTACTCAGTGTATTTTCTATAGGTCAACTTTAATATATTGTTTGCAATGCATTTTCAAAACATGATTATTTGAATTTTTATACTACTGTGTTAATACGGTCGTGTATTCCCACCCTCCAGTTCGGCTGGCCTTTAATTTTTTTTTTATTATTGCAAACGGGACATAATTGACAGAGTATGAAATGAACAAGTCAATTTATTGATTCTCGCATTACATTTATAATAAGCCACAAAAAAACGCTTTTCAAAATACTACTAATGTAGGTACATTACGTAAATTACCATTTACAGGTAGTCCGAAATAGGTAAGGCGAGGGGTACCTCGCTTTACCTATTTCGAAAGCACATTTCTTTGTTGAGTTCGCTGGTCGTCAGTGATCATCCAACATGGTGAAAGGATTAGTCGCAATGTCCAGGGCGCGCCGGGCATTATACTATGTGCGTAGTTGTACAGACATAGTCGCCACTCGGGGAGGCGCCTTTCATGCACCCCGAAAGTCCATTGTGACTTAGACATACGAAAGAATGAGTGAGTGTAATCAATTATTTATATGAAGAAGCTCGTTCATTTAATTTCTGAAAGTAGTCCTAAAAAGTTGGTCGTCGGTCGCCGGTGGGCACTGTTTGCTCGTGAAGTTTGCAGTCTCTCCGCGGGCTTCCGTCGGCCTCGGGGCACAATTTAATTACTAAATGGAGCGCTATTCGCGAGCTCCCGTCCATGTAAACACGGCTCGTAACGACGTGCGTGGACCGATAAGCGACGCTTCGTGCCTCGCTACTTTGTTTTGTACAATCCAATTGCATTGTACAATTATGCTACTCAATTAAAAATAATGCAATGTTCCGTTCCTTCTGTAAGATCTTTATCGATAGAAAATTAAATATCATATCTACACGGTTTTACTATGGTACTATACTTAACACTGATTAATATGAGACCGTTGTATGTTAATTAAAATGTATTTATTGGAACCTAAAATATCATAAATGGTATAGGCCATATAGGTACATATTGGTAGATGGAGCTAGAGAGCCATATCGTATATTCGTGCGTCGATCGGTTCACGAGAACTAACTAACAAGACAAACGAACTCCCTCGTTATTTTAAACAATTCCATAATGAGGGCCGACGGCACGGGCCGCTACACTGATTGTACTACAAAGGGACTGCTCCCCTAATGAGCCGCCCTCTACATTTGAAATAAAACAAGCTTTGAAGCGATGTTTGCCGTAGGCAGACTTGGTTCTTACATGCTGAAGGTACTCGTACCAAATAAATTGTACATAATGAGTTTTATACATATATAGGTATATACATATGTTTCCAGATCTTTATTTTGTCCATAAATTATTTAATTCTATTCATAATAGGTACAAAATAATGTGAAATAAGATGATAGATTTCTTCATAGAACATGTTAATACCAAGCATTACTGAGTACATAGACGATTAAAAAAATAACATTTTCATAAATCGAGTATAAAAGCTATTTTCAATATGTAATAGTGAAACAGCTGCACAATCCAAACAAACGACAAAGCGTGGTATGTAAATGTATTCAAAGTTAGAACAAAAACGATGTTTGCGCACTGGGTCAGGCTTGTTACCGGTTTGGTGGCGTGTCAGCGAATCAAAACGCGTTTGTTATAGTGACACTTTAAAAAACGTGCGTCAGCCGCATTGCGCAGGGCGTACGCAAATCACCGGCCAATAGCGGACGTGGCCGCGACGTATGTAAATGTTGCTATATTCAAATCAGTTTAAAATCACTCCGCGCATGCACACGACGCCGCTTTTTATTGGCGCTTTGCGTTTAAGGGGTACGATGCTGCGAGTTGGCGAACGCGTGCCGCTGGTGGTATAGGGTTGCATTAAAAAAGGGATGCAACCCTTCCGCAACTCTTTTTTGGACGCGATGTTTTTGCAGTGTGACTGGCACGCGATGTGAAGTATTGACGTGTTCTTTATATGGCAATATTTAGTGCTCCGGAAAACGTTAACAATTTAAGTGACGTGCGTGCATTCGAAGGTGAACGTTGTTAAAAAAATAGCGGTGAACTTTGTAGGATCAAAGAAACAGCATTTCCTGTTATAAAATAAGATGTTTATACGCGATATTGGGCTACAAGGTGATTCGAATTATATTACATTAAATACAAATTCTAAATTTAAAATCGTTTGTTTTAAATATTTAAGGTCTAAAGAAATAAAAAATCTTGCAAAGTTTATGTATATGTTTTTTTATGTTTGAATCTTGAAATTTTTTGGATGATATTAAAAATGCTTAAACACAAAAAAATATACCTAAGCATTATTTTTACATATTTTTAATATGTAATTTCACTGTTAACCTTATATGTTTATACAGCGACAGTTCAAATGTTGTGTTCTATCACCCTGAGCGTTTACCTTGGCAAGTTTGTATTGGCGTGGCGCGCAAACACCTAGTGTTGGCGGTTAGCATGCTAGTAATCAACTAATGCGAATGATAGATCCTATTTCATCGCGCGGTGACTGATGGAATTATAATGCTAGGTGTATTGTTAAAAATATTGTTCCATCGTAATTGTGATTAAACTAATATATGTTATGTTCGTCAAAATGTGCTATTTAAGAACTAATAATATTGATTATGTTTATGTAAAACCGTTTGTTATGGATATCATGAGTAAAAATAAAGTTGTAAAATTTATTATTGCCATTATCAACCCGTTTATCATGCCGAATAAAGAAGGATTTAAACCACAGTATATACCTACAGGATATAAACCTACAGGTTGGTAGACTTCACAAGCCTGGAAGAGTATTACTGAAGGTTAGAAGGATAGATTATTTCCTGCGTTTTTCTGTACCATTGTTCTACGTCGGATATTTAATTTTTCAACAGCACGTATTTTTGTAAAGTTGCTGATTCAAACCCCAGACGATTTAAGCGCTACCTTAAAAATTACCTACCTCAAAAACATTTATTATATTAACAATAAAAACTTTCTAAGAATTTTGATTGTTTGATAGTACATTAATAGTAAGCTTAATTCCGTACAAAAACTCGATTCATTTTAAGAACTATTATTTTATAAGAAACATCAGTATTAAGAACATTTAAACATATTTAGGTGCTTAGATATACAGCGATAGTTTAAAAGCACTCTTTTTGTAACGATATAATACGCTGATGAACATTTACAATACAAACAAATAACAAAGTGGCCCTTCCATGTTTTAAACGTCTGAAGTAATAAATAATATCTGAGCATATAACGTGGTGTTATGGAATTGCCTTGGCTCCGTCCACCGGAAGTAAACGGGCCCGATTTAAACTTTATATAATTTTTCGTATAAATTGAAACCTTTCCTTAAAGCTGTATGATATCCTATGAGTAAACTAATTTTTAAAAATAGTTAATGTGTATAGGTACATATAATAATTTAATTTGTGGTTTTTTAATAATAATTGTCACGGAATACATGTCTCTTATATTCTCCGATTTTCAATTACACTTAATTACAAGTTTTAATGTAGTTTTTTTAGTTTCAATTTAATATTCTTCAATTATACTGAGTTCAATCCGTTGTAAAAAAATATCTTTTACTATAAGGGCTTTAAGGTCGCTTTCGTACGCGCGCCTTTTACGAGCGTAGGCGCTCTGCTACGCTCGTATGCGCCTAGCGGCCTACGATTCTTCTTGCATCTTACAGAGGTAAACAAATCGAGCGTTCACGCGTGTAGGTGCGTACGCGCGGTTTGTTTTATTAAAGCCTTAAATACAACGTGCGTATCAGCTCTCTCAATAAAAAAAATATCGTGAGAAAAAATCATACTTCAGTGTTCTATATAATGGTCTTAGTAGAAAAGTACCGCGACCAATGTATTGTATATTCGCTGAGAACTGTATTTTTTGCTTTTAGAAATCTATTACAAATTAAATTAGATACAGACTGCCCTTAACTGTAACTATTGTCTCATCCGCAGTTTTTCTCTCCTAAACAGACGAGAGATCAATGTATACAAACTTCTTTGTAGTAGTGAACATTACATCAAAATCTTGGACGCGGATGTGCCCCGGTGCGGTTTATATTTTGTAGTGACTTACAAGGTATGTTAGGCTGCATTATTTACAAAGTATCTGTTCATAATACTTATGTCGAACATTGTTTATTCAAAGTTTCTGTATTGAATGTAAAAGTACCTTGTATTGAGATAAATTTGATATCAACAGTTCTTTTGTAAGTATCTATTTATTTGTTACATGTTGTAGCTATTGGAATAGGATATTGCAGTGTAATGTCCACAAACATCGGAAACACTAACTGACACATTTTTACCGTCCGATGCCGCACGAGGCAAATACAGAACAGAAAGTTTTTTGTCATATTGACTTTCACTTAGTTATGTTTGCCTGCAATGTTTTCTCTTTGTGGTATCCAGTTACCATCTTGGTTATATGGTCGGCAGGAAATATATTTCCGACATGTCTGCACAGAAAACTTCCTGTGTTTTTAATTATAGCGACCAACATTTTCTTTATCTATATTTTCATGGATTCAATTAAAAAGCGTTAATAAGTTCGATTAAGAACTCGGTATGCGATAAAATCGTTGACTTCAAAAAGCAATTCTAAGTAATTTCACGTTCGATATACTAAAATTATACATTCATTCGCAAGATTTTGCCTCCATTGTCTGGTCGTTACGACCCCGCTCGAGGCATGGGTAGGGAGTGTAGAAGGTAGGGTAGGGAGGCGGGGGGAGGGAGGCAACCCTTTCCTCCGAGGGACGCGCGGCCATCCATCACCGAAGACTAGCGAAATGTATTTTAATCCACTGCCCCGCGCCGGAGCGCTTCATGAAACGTGAAAAATGATCCCGTTGCGCACCCACACACACTCTGTCCGCAATAGCCTGGCGGGAAAGTTAACTATCAGCCATGATCGTGTGAGTAACGTAGCATTGGGAACTTGGAACCCGCTTTCATTGTCTTAAGAGGCGTAATGAATGTTTCGCAGCGCAGCGATTGGCAATAAGCAACTACTATATTGTTGGCGATGCGAGTTTATTTTGGAACACCGTTATAATGGCAGTAGATACTTTGAATATTTGCGGTGTCCTTCAGTGTGTAGTCAGTTATATTAACAAATGTACTAAAGTATATGTAGTTTCACAATGTATTCTTTATGTGCGGAGAGTTAGTAGTGTCTCACAAGTTTAATAGCTTGAAGCGATCTCCAGAGGCGCCGAGATTTCCGCCCGTTAGCTCTGACATGCGTCATTAATCATACACAAATTGTTGCGCCGCGTGGGAGCACAGATATGTAAGCTTCAATTGAGCCAGTCATCGCTCAGTTCTTTACAGAAACTCCAAGGAAAATGTTCCATTGAGGCAACAGCTTCAAATGTGACGTGACTTAATGATGGACCGTCGTGACTGATGGTGGAACTGCCGCATTCAATACTTATTATGTATTTATACTTTTCACCTATTCAAATTTCGTACATCTTTTTCTATAGGGTTTACTATAAAAAAACTATTAATGAAAAGCTATATAAACCATACTGTTATAAAAACTAACATCGATTGCTATGGATTTTACGAGTATGTCTCAATACATATATCAGGGAACCCTAACAGACGGCAGCGCATAGTAATAATATTGAATGTTTTATTGGCGAGTGCTCGCTGATATCTCTCCCGGATTACTAAAACATCTGTCCCGGAAAATTCACTCTCGAGCCGTTTATCGCGTGCTCGAGGGTAGATAAAGAAAAAACTGCAATAACGCGGTGTCATAACAAAGACGCCACCACCGGCCGATAATACTATGATTAATACCCGGCGTTATCTTGAGAGTGCAGGCCTCGCCCGCCCTAAGGAAACCAGGCTGGACCGGGGCACTCGAATGTCTTAACGGCCCATATCTGGCGGGGGATTGTCGCACTTATGTCTTGAGCTATAGGTGCGATAATAGAATGAGGTTTAGAAGACCTGTTTAAGGTATTCTCCAGACCCAACATAAGAGTTACGGATTTCGCATAATGCATATTATATTCGTGTGCGAGGGAGGCATGGAGGGTCCGCGCGGCGGCGCAGGGGGGTCGGGAGAGGGGGAGGGCCGCGCGACCGCACGTCTTTTGCACGCGACAAGCTCTCGACATTTTTTTATTATTATTGCGCTTCGATGGAATTTATTCCGGCAAGGGTCGGTAATAGAATAGCGGACACGCTCGTTTAGCTCCTGCTACGATTTTGAATATGATTTTTAAATCAAGTAATGGAGAGTGAGCGTCTTTTTAGAGTTATTTTAAGGGGCCGGAATGTTTCACAGGGGTGTAGGAATTGTTAGATATAATATTAACATTTTATGAACGTGTTTCATGAAGCCCAGTGACCGTATGTAGGTAGTTTGGTTATAATTAATTTTGCGGAACATTGCCTACAGATTAAAGAAACGATTAATGGCGAAGCAATAAACAATGTTAATGCTAGCTTTCAGCGGCAGGTGCGGGCGATATTGGGTGCGCGGCGCATTATCAATTAATTGTGAGGGAAATATGAGAAATATCATCAGTGGCTGCAGCGGGCACCCACCCTGCCCCCTCGGTGTCAGAAACACATCCTTTTATGTAAATATAAAACCACTGTCGTTTGTTTTGGTCGTTACAGCGAGATGTGCGAATTAAGAAAGCGGGTGACGGGATGTAAATATGTAAAATGTATCCATAAAATTATAATTTATTGTACCTACGACATGAAAGCGACTAGTACATTTAAGGTCAAATATATTCCTCGTGTGTTCGACGCAAGCGAATTACGTTGATTTATATTTATGCTATATATATGTAGTTGGTAGATTATAATAGGTAATTTAAGTAATATCTTCCCTGTATTCCCTGAAAAGGTAGGCAGAGAGGCGAAGTACACTTCTGCGTTTTGCCAGTTAGATACGTTTACGTCCTATTTTGGAAGAGTTAGTGATTCTATTGCCTTATCCCGGGTACATATCTACACTCCCAGCCACTACTAGAAATTTCAATCAGAAAATCTTATATAAATAAATGTTTATATTTACAATTGGTTGATTTCCAGGCAATGCGTAGAAATCTTCTGGAGGTTCAGCAAAAGAATACCAAGAATCAGTTGGACGAAATCACCAGAATAACAGCGACAGAATTCTATGCGGTGAACCGATTTCAGCATACGATGAGGCTCATCAGAGAAGATCAATATCCAGGAGAGCGCTGATAAAAGGTGGTCCTTATAATCAACGGCATGACGAGGACATCACAATATGAAGTTTGGATAACACAACGTAAGTATCTAACTGTACCATGTCCTTTGGTTTGTCTCTATATGACTGTACTGGACTGGTTTAAATTATATTATCACGTCAGGTACCTTATGGGGTATGAAGAATGCTACCAAGTTTAATATGTCTTTATGTTCATAGAACTGACCTGCTTCGTCCCCATTCATCGCTACGTATTTGTCCTGCAGACTATTATGACAAATTGCGACTATATCGACCTATTTTTTCAAAAAACCCGGTGTTTTAATGTATAGGAAGTATAATATTGCAATACTATTGTATACGTTATGCATTTATTTAAATATTCTCATTTAACAGAGCAGAAATCATATCTATCACTCTACATGTAAGAATTATATAATTGGAAGATATCTGTGAAATCTAAAATGAACTTTACAGTATTGAAATTTACAGCGGGTTGTTCGATAAATATCTTAGTTACGCGAGACATTTTCAATGAAGTGTCATCAATTATAAAAGTCGTGAAACATTGTCCGTAACGGCTCACAATTGTATCGCCGCGTCGCCGCGTCGATAGCTGCTCGTCTATACATCTTTCCTTCGCGTCCGAGTGTGTGTGATGTCGCCCGGTTCGCTCCCGTGAACGGCCAGCTTAAGCTGACCCCTCTTCCTGTATTCCGCCGCTCCAGTGCCCCTTAAAGCGTGTACGCCGCGGGGGGAGAGGCGGGTTAAGTTGGAACGGTGATAGTTCTTACATATTTCTGCAATTGATTAGGCGGGGGAGGTTGCCATGGCGACGCTGCACTCCCCGCCCGCCCCGCACCACTCATTGAACAAAGCCCGCGACTCGCGTTCATATTGCAATTTCCTTTATGAGATACGAGCGATCTTTTATAGCGCTATGTTATTATCTATGTGTTACTACGTAATTACTGTTGAGGACTCGTTTGTTCCTTGTTTATTTATGAATCCAACGTACGAAGAGAATGGTAGACAGAGGAAGAGAGTGGAGAATGTGGTAGAGACACGTCAGGTTTGTAATGATATTGATATTCGACAGCTGGTGCTCTCTGGATACCCTGTAAACGATCTGGCGAGATATAGTGATGATGATTGTTATTTGACAATCAGAAAATCGAATGCGTTGAATATTAAATGCGTTTATTTCTTTCAATGAGATTAAAATTATTATCGTTAGACTATTGGTGTCCAGTGCTAGACCTGGAGGCAGGGGCCGCAAAGCACAACCGTTTGCATCACCTGTGCTTAGGCCAATAATGGCTAGGGCGATTAGATGTCACAAGGCAGACTTCACCATATCGCGACCTGCCAACGCCAGCTTTAGCCGGTATACCGGCACGGCTTCGGGAAATGTATTCTTATTCCGTTCCTACACGGACAAGCATTAAATTTAATTGTAACGTACATTGTTTGATGTATAAATTACTATTATATTACAAAAGCAGGTGAATTACTCTCGCTAAACATAGTTTAAATGTCCTGATTCGTAGACTTTCACTTAAGGAACGTCTCGCTCCGCGTTGATATAGCGTGACAGTTATAGTCTGTACCACTAATTAGCGATATAGTTTTAAAGTTCGACGAGCCAGATCTGATTCGGCAGAGCCTTGTGTTGCTGCCGATGTAAATATATATTCGCACATGTCACATAATGCCTCCGCTGGGCTTGGACCTGAGCGCTACATAAACCGTCCGTTCAATATTGGCTAGTCGTTTAAGAGTTAATAAAGAGGCGTTTAATAAAGTAGGAGGGAGTGGGGGTGGAGGTCGGCGTCGTAAAATGCACTGAAATTTATTATCATTGCACTTTATGAAGTTATTACGTCCTCCGCTGCGACACTATTATGACTATAAAAAAGTACAAGTTTTGTATATATACTCGTAGGTATGTATAAACAAAAATTATAAAATTTTCATATAATTTTATATATTAAAAATTTTATCTACTGTCTGTAGATAAAAATATGCAATTTAGGATACTATTAAATCACGCCTATTTAATCACGCCTGTTATATATGTAATTCGAAAATACGTAAAGCTTCGTTAACCCTGTTTCGGAAGATGTAGTTTGTTCTTATATCGGGTGTATATAATAATTCAATTGTCGCCGCTCCGTTTGGTCAATCTGCGAAAAGTAATGGTTATATTTCAAAGCGTAAACGTAAATTCACGCCTGTAATTCCCGAAGAGGTAGGCAAAGGTATGCACAACACTTCTCAACATTTCACCAGTTTTTCAAAGTTGCATTAAAAAGTATTATATAAAGCTAATAATTGATGCACATTTGAATTATGAGGCTTTAGACAGGACTTGAACGTCTCAAGCCTAGGACATAGCGCGGCAGAACTTAGACTACGACTAAGGCTAGATTTAGATTAAGGCTATTGATGATAATGATGGTCAGGTTAAATTCGTGTTGTAAAGTAAACATTTTTTCAATATGTGTATTAGTCCCTCTGTGAGATTATAATGCAACTTATTCCGGGGCAAATTTAAAGAACAGTTGTTCAGTAAAACATGTATAATATCAAGCCGTAAATTCGCATGTCAATTTTAACAGTTTTAATTTACAATGACCAACTTTCGTATGGAATTTCAAGTTTTTTACCTGTTTTAGGACCTTGCGACTGAAATTTCTCGAAACGTTTTCATACTTCATAAAAGAACAAGCATTAAAAATTTAATGATAATGATAAATCATAAACAGATAACGTGTAAAGTTCTTGACCTCAGCGAGTAAACGGCCTGATGCGTTGATGTAGGCATAATTATTACGTAGAAATATGTGCGAATATCCCGTAAAGTCTTCGTTTTGATCGGAGGCTACTCGTTATATGTATGGTTATACATAGCGAGCAACGCCGAGCGGTGGAAACGAGCGCGTCCGGGAACACATTTGCGCCCCACGTCACGCGCTAGTATCGATCTCGCCGCATACATTATGCATGCACGCTGCAGATCCTGCACCCCACGCGTCACTCGATATTTGCATAAGCTGATGAGATTCACTCATTATTGGGGGATAGAAGATTGTATGAGCGTGTTTACAAGCACCCTATGTGCAAATTATATACGTACGGGCTGCAGGGAGGATACAGAAAGACCGAGCTTCTATCTAATTAATTTATTATAATAATTGAATGTTACAATTACTTAATAAATGTCTACAA
>DWEI01005665.1:0-10645 GCA_018245875.1 Mysoria ambigua | reverse complement strand
GGTGAATCGTGGGAATGTTCTGCATTCCTCTGCCTACCCCTTCGGGGATTACAGGCGTGAAGTTACGTTTAAATATAGTTTGAAGTTTACCCTGTATAGCTGCATACATTTATACCAAGAAATCTATACCAAGAAATTTAAACCAAGAAAGATCAAGAATACCTACTAAAAAATCGAAAACAATGTTTTCATATGAAACTAAAGTCTTATCAGTTTAAAAGCGTTGCGTGACAGTTGTAATGTCATATAAGTGCGAATAATAAGTGAGTATACGACTCTTGTGACGTCAGCATAACCATTTGTTATGTGGACCTCCGTAATATCTTTATCTTGTGTACCTACACCTTATGTCGTAGGTTAGTGTTCATTTCTGTGCACGTGTACGAGGGTATCGGGTCATCGTTGTGTTAAATACACGCGCCGGCCAGATACTGTACAAGGTTTTCCTCCTATTATAATGTAAATTTTGCTTACGCTAATGTTGTTTTATTTTCAGTAACTAAAAAAGTTATTACGACATTACTGAACTCAATATCACGGTAATAGAAATTTTTAACAGTGGCTTGGAATACGAATATGTGCCCGGTGGATGGCATTAGGTTCATCCCAATTCAATATTGAGACGTAAACGTAATTGGTGAAACATAAGAGTGTACTACACTCCTCTGCCTATCTCTTCGGAGATTACAGGTGTGACGTCACGTTTTTATTTTTTTATGTTACTATGTTCTGCATTCCTCTGCCTACCTCTTCGGGGATTACAGGCGTGAAGTTATGTTTATGTTACTATGTTAGATATAACGATAAAAAATGACTAACACATATTTATGCCTATGCATATTTATGAAAAAGTAAATTTGTAAATTGCATATGTGTACCCACGAACATTGAGGAATAGAATATAACATTTTGAAATCAAAACTGCATTGATATCGCCACAGGACGAAAGACAATTTTAATACCGTACTTGCTTTGCATCACTCAAAAATTACACGCGATAGCGTCGGGGTGCCATTGCTTATATTAAAATTAATCGCTAGAAAACAAAACGGAGGGTGTCGCCCAGTTTTCTATGCGACGGCGGCGTTAGAGCGCACACCGTCGGCGCGGAGTGCGTCGAGTCAAGGTAAGTGTGCCGACGGCCGGGTGTGACCCAGTGCGGCTCCCCCACCCCGCTGCTGCGTTCTGCACTCGCAAAGGTTCAACGAACCTCCGGCGGAATTCTTACGGGCAACGCGGCTGTTACATTACCGGAACCCGATGCCACACGTCGTTCAGATGTATGCCCATCGAAAAGCACGCTCCCAGTCAGCACGCTGATTTCGTACACATTACTTATACATACAAGTGTGTTCATTGTGTGGGCTATTATCGTTGTTCCTTTCTATATGATAGCGGCCGTCACCGTCGCATATGTTTTTAAGGTTAAGAAACACTTGAGGCAACGGTAATGGAAAACAATGTGGGTATATTTGCACGCGCGCGAGTTCTCTGGAAGGTTCTAGAGGGCATGTTAAATCTGACAATCCATAGGTGTCTGCCGTGGTGAGTCCTAAGCTCTATTGCCGAGTGAGTCCTAAGCTCTATTCAAATGTAGACGAAACCCAAGTCTTATTGTATAGAACAGTGACAACAATAAAGCCTCCGGTAGATGGGGACATATTTTTAAACTAGGAATATACACACTTTTAAGCCTTTTATTTTTTTCAATTTAATATTTTATATTTCAAGAAGATAGCTGTTCATATACATTTTATTAAGTATGTTTATTTTATTATATCAAAGTCCTTTCCACGACTGAAGGCGTCCTGCATCCACTTTTTTCTATCTTGGGCTATTTTTCTCCAATCGTTGTTTGTAATCTTTAAAATCAACTCCCGATCTTTTCAGAACACGATTTTTTTAAAACCGTAATAATAATAAGCAGTGTTGCGGCCCAGGGAGTAACATAATTGCAATCGCTTAAATACGAATAGATGGACGTGTGCGGCGTACAAATACAATCGTAACTTAGTTACCGTTTGGTGCGCGAACCTCTCGGATCTACCAACGCCCCGCATAATGATCGACGTGAGTAAGAGTAAAGGAAAAGAGAATGGCGTTTTTAACTTAAGTAAGTGGAATTATGCTAATTTTTGTTTATTATGTCACTAGCGATTGCCGAACGATTCGTGAATCATGGCCGCGCGCTGCCGCCGCGCTGCCCGGTTTTCGGTCATATGTATATTCTTACACCGTTATTACTTTCTACCGACGCTGCGGTGGGTTTTTTGAATTATCACACCTTCAGCTCCATAACACAATTGAATTCATGTGTGTGACTGTTCTAATTAGTGAAAAAATATTTTTTATACACTTACATACATTCATCGACAGCGTTCGATATCTTAATGACTTCCTTCAATAAACTAGTTTGAGCTTAAAAATAATTTTATAAGCAGCAATTACACTGTTACAATATAATATATTTTTTTAAATAACGCCTGTCTTAATTTGACATCTACCTCCTATCTCCACCGATTCCCAGTGAATCTGTTAAATCAAAAGTAAGTGTTAGGCCTCTTGTATATAATAAACATATAAATAAATATCTTGGGACATCTCCAGACACGGCCACCTGATCCCACAGTAAGCGTCAAGAGAGCTTATGGTATGGTAACCAAGCGGCTGATAAACTACATATATACATGTAAACATATTCTTAAATAGATATTTTTTTACACCCAGACACAGAACAAATACTTGTGCTCATCACACAAATATTTATTCTGGGTGGAAATCGAACCCACGATCTCCGGCGCAACGGTCAGATTCACTAACCTCTGCACCACATCAACTATGTTTATTACTAGACAATTCCAGTAATAGAATGTTATTTATTTACAGTAAATTCACCACCCACGTAATGTACTGGCAACAGCGTTTATGCCTATTTAGACAAACAAGGTGGTTTAACAGTAAGCCCCTCCCATTGAGGTATTTCCGCGAAACAAGTTTCGAAATTTCGCGATGCAGTATAATTAAAAACCAGAAGTTACGAATCGTGCATATTACGATATCAGCTCATAACGCAGTCTAAGATAATAGCGCGTCCGTCAGCGAGAGCGTCGCGGCCGGCGCGGCGCGATCGGGGCCGTTGAACGCGGCTGGCCTTATTCCGGCGAACCATCGCAAGCGAGAAACGCGGGGCGGACTTTCATTGTCAACTCACGGCGTGCATGGCGCGCCACCACCTCAGCTTCTCAAATCCGTGCGTTTCTAACAATACGACCCGAATCGGTTCAAATGCAGCACTCGTTTTTACTTCGTATAACATAGAACACCGCGCCGTTTTATTAAGTGTAAAGCTATTATAATAATAGCTCTTTAAATTAAACCCATATGTCCATGTCATGCCATAACATCATGTACCACACCATACCAACTTCGATTTAGTATGAACATCTAAAGGTTTATATATAAAACGTCGTTCTAAAGGTAGTTTTAGATTTTGTAAGATAACACGCAGTTAGCGGGTGTAGCGGGAGGTCGCCGGTGTCGTAGGTAACAATGGCGCAACTGTTTCTACGAGGGCCGCTACGCCGCCAGTGACCCTGCGCCGAGTCAAGTGCAAATTGGCTTTACATAATGATATTGATATTGCGGGAACTCTATAATTATTTTGTGCATTTGTATGTAATCATTTTTGGCTGGAATACCGGAAAGGTAGGCAGAGGAATATAGTGCACTCCCGCGTTTCACCAGTTACATTCACGTATCATTATGGAATAGGTGGTGAGACATAGAGCCCCTACTGGACAGTCTGATTTAGTTATAAGTACTTAAGTTAATAAGCTATTTTTTATAGAAAGCTAACTGTAATTATACTATCTCTGGACATCATTACTGTGTTTACTTGTAAGGTGATAAATCGTCGTAGATGTTTGTTATACAACTTGACAAGACACAGAGGCTTAGCTACATTCCCTGCCCGCATTCGAACACCAGCATAGGTTGTGCGAAAAACGGGAAAGAAAGAGGCACTGTAATTACCAAACCTCATGGCCAATATGAATATTACAGAAAAAATCCCACTAAAGTGTACACGGGACTTTACTGGGGGAACTCTGTGTTCAACAGAGCGCGGTGATAACGACAATACTGAGACAAATCGTTTTTTTTTTGTATCTATCAATACATAATACAATAAAGCAAGTAAAGTGTTACGACACATACTAGTACATGTATTGGTGAACGCTTACATACCGGTAACTTATCAACTAATTATAAGTAGACTTTGTAAACTGAGCATGTAACAAAATGTAGACGAAATATGTACCATTAATAGTTGTTTCACTTAGAACATTTATATATGGTATGTAGGTAATAGCACAGTCCACGGAGTTTTAGGAAAAATGACTCAGTATGCGAGCGAGCGAGTGAGCGTATGTATTTTACACAAGCTGCGCTACGTGTTAAAAACGCTACGTCATTTACTGGGGCGTTTAAATACGTAGATTTTATGATCAAAATATTTCAAAAACATGTTTGCATCTCATGCATGAATGTAAATATTATTAACAACACAACCTTTTCAGTAAGGAAGAATGCAAAAAAAAAAACATTTTAAGAATCAAACAAGCGATATAGTTATGTGTACATTAAAGGTTTTCGCTGTATCGATTTTGAACAATTTCTTAATAATGAAGTAATTTGTATATAGAACAAGGTTCCGTGTAGCGACGGAGTAAAAATACATTCCCTCCACTCCATTCAGGGGTACAGGGTGTCGTAAGAGGCATTAAACTCGGCGCTGGCGAATCACGGTTAGGCGCGTCCTGCCTATATAAAGCTAAATGCCCGGGCCGTGTTTGGTCAACAACGAAGGCGGTACGAGAGGCTACACTCTGCGATCTGCAACCCATGTAGATCATGGGTATATATCCTCAAGGGAAGCCTATGTCCAGCAGTGGGCTGAAATAGACTGACATTGTTGATAACTATGGTAACGACTTGTAAGCAAACTTATAAACAGTTGTATAGGCATAATGTATTATTCCCAGCATTTTCGTATTACTGTCAAATATAATATCAAGTACAGACTGCAGAACAAGTAATGTACCAAAAAAAAAATATTTATTATGTTGTCCATTTCAAATATTGTTATTCATATTAATAACTATAACAAAAATATTACACATTTAAAAACCTTGAGAATTTTTGAATTAATGACTGTCTATGCGAAATGATACCAACTTTTTTTCTCTCACGGAACATATTAACGTTATACTGTTTACACAATCATTACAATATTATATTCAATGTATGAACTACACACTAGCTAAAACTTTTCAAACTTGTGCTGATAGTTAAAAATTTTCCAAAAAAATATACATTCTAAGGGCATATCAAGAAGCTTGTGAAAACGTAATTAAGCTAGTGAACTAAATGACATTATGCAAATGTACCTTTTTGTAGACACACAACATTACGTCAATATTTTTCGGAAGGGTGGACAGCTTACTACAAATTTCAAATTTCGCCAAATGTGTTATTAGTAGGTACATGTCTTAGATGGGTGGTCTTAAATATAAACTCTTAAATATAAATATAAATATGTAATAAAATTTGAATTGGAATTATCTTATAGTGCCCCAACCGGGACTTAAACCCAGGAATTCCCGATCGGCAGTCGCTTTTGCAACCACCGCAACCAATGTGGTAGTCAAAATGGAATTTGGAATTGGAATTCACTAATTATCTTTTCTCTTAAAAAATTGAATTTCTATGCAAAATTAACTTAAAAGGGTTTCTGTTTAATGAAAAATAAATTTTAAGTGTCTAGTCTACAGACATTTTCATGTACATGCCCATTGCCCATAGATGTAAACATTCAAATTAGGGTTATCTAATATAATTTAGTTGCAGTTTGTGACAGGTCAATGACCCGTGATTATAAATCTTGTTTTTTTCTAATAAAAAGAGAATGAATATTAACTACCAATATAACATTATATAAAACGTCATTTTAATTATATGTTTAGCATAGTCTATATTGACATGGGAATTTAAATGTTTTAATTGATATTCCGATATAAACAAACTTAATTTCATATAATATTTTGCCACCTCTAGTGACACATGAATAATTATAATCGCTTTGTATGTTTTTAAGACACCGCTAATACACTCATAGAATATGTTCATGATGTGCGATACTAACGTTCACGTTAAATAATTTTGATTCATTTCAGTCAAATGTACGTGATTGGAAACCGATTACAAGTAAAAGTAGTTTTTTGTTAAATCTATTTAGGTACCGTCGGTAACTATGTATGAGTGAAAACTCCACCGCGGTTCGGACGTCATTCTACTTTTCCGGGGCGTCTGTGGCTTTGCATCTAATCGACCAAAATACTTAGGCCTACCGTGAAAACATTGTCGTCGAATAAGATTCTATTATATATTACTCTTACTTCCCAGAAAACGAATGACGAAGACGAAAGGAAAGAGGAAAAAACAAATTCTTAAGCAATTCCAGTAGAAAAATATCAGGACAAATAATGACTTAGTTTACATAAGCGTAGCTACAAGGAGTGAGTGGTTTTTTAAGAAAGAAACAAGAATCTGAATACAGATATATTTATTAAATTTAAAACGTAATATCCAACCTATAATCCCTCAAGAAGTAGGCAGAGGAGTGAAGAACTAGTACCCTCACACGTTTCACCAATTCCGTTTGTTTTTATATACCAAATGTTTTCTTATTTTGAGGGGCGTTTATTGTAATGCTTGACAGCAGATGGAATGAGCTGCAGATGTTACATGTGGCAGCTGTAGGTCTAACGAGAATGGTTTGGTGGTATCCGCAGTGGCGAGTGACGCCGCGCCAATGCAATTTCGCTGCAGTGTGCAGTAGGTAAGTGTGTCAATGCACTCTAGTCCCCACTCTGCGTCGCTGCAATCGAAGAACAAGTTCAATATGTCTGTTTTCGAGGAGCTGTCAATCTTATATCTATCACCTCACCTGAACCCTAACTGCCTAAATTAAGTAACAAAGATTTTCTAGTTGTAACACCGAGTCTGGAAACGTGTTCGTATTATGGCAACAGGCTCACGATCTATTCCATAAGAGGACGGGAGTGTCACTGGTAAAATATGGAAGTATACCATACTCTTCTGGCTACTTCTTTGGGGATTGCAAGCGTGATGTTAACCGTAATAACGCCGAAACATGCTGGGGGTCATAATTCCAGATTACATAATGAGATAAAATACTTTCAGGTGTCAATTATCAATCACTACGTGGTAAAATGATTAATATTCAAACACCTTTTATGCTCCTTAATATTTTCGAGTACATGTTACGATTTCTTTTAACATTAACGCCATTATCATTAATAAAAGGTTGGTCCGTCTTTACGTAGATTTTTTTTGTCCTATATGCACAAATATAACAGAAATAGCAGACCGTGAAAAGCGTTTGATATGGGCGAAGACAACGCATCTAATAAAAGTTTGTTGAAACCGTACATTAAACGATGTTATGAGCGGAAGACACGAAACTGATGTTATTGATGCGTAAATAAAAAAAAAATATCTTACTCTCGACAAGCGAGGTCAATGCCCCGTCTCGTTTTCATTAACTTGTTCATCGATGTAAGATTTGTAAATGAAGAATTGGCGTACACTATTGAAAGCGGCACGTGGAAAGGAAATCCCGCATGCTAGATAGTTATTAGTACTATTTATCAAACTTAAATGTGATTCTGATGTTGATAATAAAGCCTTATGCTTATAGCAATGAGGGTTTAAATGATCTCATTTTATTTATTAACGATGTTTTTAGAACGTCAGTATCCTATGATCCGATAGCGGCTATCCTGTATAAATGAAAAAATAACCGATACTTCATTCGGAATGGGTTCGTGCCCACGTTCGATTTAGAATTCAAAATATTAAAATCAAAATTATGAACGTATATCACCAAAAATATTACGAACCTGTTGATAACTGACATGACGATGACGTGGAGCCGGCATAGCAAACTGTTAGTTATTTATTGCCTAGGCCCGGTGTCATAGCGGCGGGTGGGTGCGCAAGCGCATCGCACCGAGTTTCCTATCCGTATCTAGGCGAGTGACAGTAGTCGCTTGCGAAAGTGCACATAATTGGATCGGTGCTTTAGAAAGGGGGTTATGAGTTTGTAAGTGCAACGAACCCGCATGCATTTCCACGGGAAGACGGTGTTCGCCCGCCGATCGTGGAAAGCGTGCGGTTCCAGGAATCGGCGACACGTCGCCGGCTCCTCGTCGCGGCTCTCTCGCGCTTGCTCGATATGGCGAAAAGTGAAAATAAATAAACACGCTCATTACTCTTCTAGCGGCCGGTATCACAATACCAAAAATGTTGACGTGTGAGCTTTGTTAGTATTTTTTTTTATGTTAATTACAGAATCGATATTACAGTTTCATGATTACAATTTCAAAATCTTGGTAATTGAAAACTACTAGTACTTTGAAATTTTATTCTACAATTCTACTGCGTTTAAGATATTTAAATTATTGTATTGGTATACGTTCCAGTACGTTCTTGCAATAAAGTACAAGCGCTACGTCATAGTGCAAAGGTTTGGCACGAAATGGCCCGTTTCATCCGTCTTTCAATATTAACAACGCCTGATCTACATACGAAATCAATGATTTATTATTTTAATAATTTACAAATATTCCGTAAGTATTGCTTTTAGAATTTAAACTACTGTTAATTATTTAAATACGATATGTTATAAATATATTATAAAAACTAAATATTTGTAAACTACTGTTAAATATTTAAATATTTGTTTGGAAGTGTTTTTTATTATATTGTTTTCTGTACCTGAAGGTCTAACTTACATTTGTCTCTTAGGAAGGCCCCATTAGTATCACACTTATAGAATCAGTTTCTACTGAACTTGAACCACTTGAACACTGGACACACGATCTCGCTGCACTTGACAAAAGCTCATGAAGAAGCTACTTGTATATTTCCACTTATCCGTCAGATCTGTAAATATTTTACCGACGACGAGTAAGACCTTGTCAATTACAGTTCTACAAGCATGAATTCGGCATGGTTGCACAATTTGCACTGAGACTACTTCAGTGCTATTATTCTGCTATAAATATCAACGAATACTTGCTGGCAATATTGTGTTTTTTGACCTATATATACGAATCTCTACCGTAACTAATCTCGTAATCTCCACCGATGTAACCATATAAATAAATAACAGAAGATGCTTATTTACCCCACCTTACCTTTACTTCACAATCCTTCACCACATTTGGGCAAAAATAAAAAAAAGTTGTAAGGCGAGGAATATAATCTTGTAAGTCTAATTTGAATTTATAAAAGTAAGTATGGTTTGATTTTTATGGTGTTCATCGGTGTTTGTTTACTCTTTATTAAATAATCGTGTAACCTATATATTTTCTCGCACAAAATTTTATCAAAGGATAGTAAAAAATTACATCTGTTTTATGCAATTTTGTAGTAAGCCTATTTCTTCACATTATGTCTTCACGCACCTCTCAAATAAAAATCCTTATTGCAAGTAAGAGGAAGAACTAATTTTTTTAAATCCCAGCACACTGTACAAAAATAAACCAACTGTTTTAACGAATGCAACATAACGGGGCCAAAGGGTTATACGGCCACATGCTTCGGCGCGGCCCAAATAGCGGATATGGGTTAAGTAATCACAGGGTTTTTTACGCATCCTCTCTATTAAACCCCTTTTCATTAAATAGTCCCGTAACAGAACATTTTGACGCACAAAAAATCAACATTTGCGAGCGCGTATGGGCGGTCCGTTAATTGAATCGATTACAAAACATTTTGAACGCCTGGTTCGCCCTCTGCCCTTTTTGCATCTATGCGTTTATTTTTGTCATATGCATATTTTTAAATACCCATATGCGGTGAGCAGACCACGCTTCATTGCTATTTTTTCTGCATTTTGTTCTCTTCTTTATAATTCCGTAGAACAGATATTCATAAAAAAAATCCAACGGGACATAAACATTAGAGAACTGGGTATATTCGTATTGTTTAACCACAAGGCGCTACCTGACCGTTACTTTCAAACAGTGTACAAACGATTTTTAAACCTCACATTTGTCACGGACCTAAGAATTATGGTATGTCATATATCTTCCCCATCTATTGTTCTATAGCGAACCTCTGGTTCGTGGAAGCGCCCGTTGCGAACAAGAGGTCCCGGTTTACACGAGAAACTGTTACTTGCTAACGGGCCCAGTGTGACAGCAAAAGTGCATTTTTGTAAAAATCGTGCTGACGTCACAAAGCATCATTCAGCGTCGCCTCGCACCCGTTACTTCACAAAGGGACGTAAACAAAGGGCTTAAAGTGACCGCAGAGGAGCTGCCAATAGTATATTGTTTTTTGCCATAATATTACGAACCAAGAGTTTACAAAAGATTACGTTTGTTAATTTATTGATTTCCCGATTACAATTTTGTAACCCCTAATCAAATGTATCAAATGTAGGTTAAAAAATATAATAAATTAGATAAATGTATAGTAGATGACTGCCTCGTTGGTCGTGTTGGTTGCAGATGCGACTGCCGATCGAGAGGTCCCGGGTTCGATTCCCGGGTCG